>JALPQI010007594.1:0-54768 GCA_025490895.1 Thaumatotibia leucotreta | reverse complement strand
GTAGCAGATTTAGTTGCGCACCCAAAACTCCGAGATGCAAAACGTGTCACCATAAAATCGCTAACAAGTTATTTTCACCGCAACTGCAATGTGGACTGCATAAATATAGTGTTATGGGCGTCCGACACCGGGTCAAGCACCGTTGCCACTGTAAATGACGCGATTTTATTCTGCAAATACAACTCGCGTCTGCCCCAAGCTCGATTGTAAAAGTGGATCAAACCTTGGCAACCGTGATGTCCTGGCAAAAGGCCAACCGCCTCCGATTGAATGAGTGACGATTCGCAAAGACGAAAAAAACCAGGGGTAGACAAGACAGTCACGTTCGATCTATTTCGGGGAGGTCGAATTTTTCGAAGTGCTCCCTGAGTCAGTGGCGCCGGCACTTGAAAGTTTAAAGCTAGAGAAATGCATACGCCTAGATAAGGATGGCACTCGGCATATTTTGATATTAGGGTGGGCACATGCCGGTTAATAGTTGGGTTTGTTTTGGACTGAGGAGCTCCTGTTCGAGAGTGTGTCAGACGTGAGCAGGGAGGTAAAGGCTCGTTGTAGGAGTCACGTACGCGGCGCGCTGTCTGACGATGTCACCGATAAGAATTAATCGGCAGAAGTCAGGAGTTATCATTCGTCATCAGTTAGATATCTTTTCAACCGTTTGGAGATTTAGGAGTGACGTGTAGAATAAGTAACTCAAGGGAAAATAGAAATTTGGCAATCCTTGTGCACGTGCCTGACTAAACACACAACATGAGTAGCTAGCTATGTGAGTAGTTAAGTACCTTACGTATACAATACATAATCGTATTTTCTGATATAGGTACACACATTTCGATTGAAAATATCGGTTCCGATTAATATTCGCCTGTCTTACTTAAGTAGGTAGCTAATAGGCGGTGGAACCGCAGACCTGGTTATAGAACTTTTAGGTAAGCCTGTATCATTTTTCATATTTTATGCTTTTCCGATGCAGTTATTAGGAAGACATATTATCAGTGCAGTAAGTTTTAGGGTCTAGGATGGGTAAAAAAAATAAGTTTTACAATTATGAAATCCTATGATAATGATGATTATGATTATAATTTATGTAATATTTGAGTCAAATTTCATAAAAATGCTGCATACATCTTAATTTTATCCAGATCTTCTACAGTCAAAGACATTCTTAGATACCTGATCCATCAAAAGTCAAAATTGACGAAATCCATTTGATACCCGAAACTTTTCATCTGTATTTTATTATCATTGGCGTTTTGGTATGTATAAGTTTTAACTTTACTAGGTATTTAAATATTCAACACTAATCAAATTATTAAATAAAATCAAATATTTTTTTCAGTAAAATCAGAACTTGATTTACCTGCGAACAATACTGATCATTTTATTTTAAGTTTGAATCATGAACCTCATTGACTCGTAGGTACATAAGCGCTAACGCTAAGGTATGACGGATTCAAAAGTATTAAAACATTACATACAAATACTTTAAATTCGATCATTAGCATTACTCAGAACTCATATTTAGGTCGCATCATCCAACATCGTACGATGTTGACGGCTATTAAACGAAACAATAAAACGCTTTGTATCGGATTAACCGGCTGATACAAGAGCTGAAACAACCAAACGCAGATAACGTAGTTCGTAATTGTGCCCTTGAAAAGTACGAGATAACGAGCCATAGATAATAACAGACTCCGTCTATATTGACCTTGACTCAGACAGCACAAAAATGATTTATATTGCTGTGTGAAAAAATGTAGTGCATGGGTATGCCGCAATCAGCTAATTATAATAACAACTTCAGAACAGAGATTGATCTAAGGAATGGCAATTGTTATATGTTATTCTTAGTCAAGGAACCACTGTAACATTCCGTAGGTTCCGTGTGTATATATGTAATATACCTACAGTCTGAGATATTTCATGTAAGTAGTAGAGCCTATAATAAAGATACAAATAATAATAAACAATACATAGGTAAAACATACCTAGTTAAATAGCGTGCCGATGTAAACGATAGTGCAGCGTTACAGTAATGGCTCCGTTTTATGCATGTCTCATAATGATGCTATTTCAATGATCATATCATGGATGTACCTACCACTCCATTGACCGTTATGAATGATCAGTATGATAACTTTAATATAGCATTGAGGGACAATTGTACAATCGTTGAGAGTTAAAACAATAGACACACGCACGCTTGAAAACACGTACTGTTATTAGCGATGAACAATAAGGTAAACCGTTTTTATGCTAAGTAGGAAAATACCATCCTATATTATATGAAAACTACGAGCAGTCACATGCATGAATGTCTGTTGTCGTTTAGTGCATTTGGTCCTTAGAACCGGACAAAAACGATATAAAACGAGTAAACAGGAATATTCCCAACTGTCTGATAAAGCCGTTAAACCGCAACAGAAATAGGAATGGGACGCACGAATAATATAAATATCAGGCAGGCGGAACGGAATGGTCCGATAAGCGGCAAAGCTGCAGATAAGCCTGAAAAACATCGGTTTTATAGCTGTTTCCTGCAAAATTTACATTCGCATTCGAGGGTTCGGTTTCGCTCACCTTAGCAGCGGGGATGTTGGCGTTCATCCAACTGTGGATTGGGACGCTTTGGCTGTCGCCGAAACTCGTGCACCGACAAATTCTTCAGAACACGAGATATTATCCCTTCAACACTAGCACACAAAAACTAAGCACGTTAACACAATCGGTTTGGCTTCTTGATAAACACTACAGAACCAACAATGGTCTTTCACATCACGTCAAATATTTGCGCAGTCACAGGTGTACGCGTCGAAATCGGAACATAAGTCGCCGGCAACACGTGCGCTCTCGACGGCTAGCCGCGAACAACAGAAGATACGCGATCGCGCGGCGCTACGCCCCTCCACGACCGCTGCACGCACGGAGCACAGCGAGACTGACGGACCGCGGTCCCGGCCCGAAGGCCCCATCTTCCCAACCCCAACCGAACCCTGTCGCTTCCTTCCACAGACACATTTTTTCCCCCAACAAAAACATGACCATCGCAACCCGTGCAGGACAACTTTGCGTTTTAGTCGTGGAATCCGACCGCTTTTTCCGTCGCCCAAGTAATTATTCACGCCTTTTACGACGCGTAAACAGTAATCTATTCGATTCTTCTCATGCGAATGTAAGTACTTGTAATTATGCAGAATATGTCGATAATTTAGAACAAGTTAGAGCGAGGCTTATTGATTTAGATGTCACTGGTGGCATGAAAGTAAAAGCGCATTAGGGGGTCGCCGGTCAACGGCTTTATTATAGTTTTTGACATGAATGAAGTAAGTTTTTATGAAATAATTTTAGGATTTTCCTTTTACGCCGTCATCATGGCAAAGGTCGATGGCGTATAGTTTGTAAGTGAGAAAGTGTGCCACATCCTGAAACTGAGTTAATGGATTGGTAATGACGGGCGTCAGTGCCGCTAGGCGCTAGGATCACGTAGGGGCAACGGTACCCGCCGTCTGCTACGATATGCATGCTCGACGCTTATTTGAATAATCGCACCACGGCCGGGTTTCAAGAACAACCGAAGGAGGTTGATAACTATAAGGTTTCTAAACAAATTAGGCCGCTTCATTCATGATAAACTCATCGACACAAACGTTGGATGTTTGCGCCGCACCATAAACGGAATAGCATTGCAAGTCTTTGATTTAATAGCTAATTTTCTTATCTCGATGATTCTCCGATTATCGACCACGCCAAAGGAAATCTTAATTATAATGTTGGCGAGGAATCCAAGCGGGCAGAATGCATCGTCTGACTCGAAACGATTGAAAAGATAATGTCGCCCATAGACGAGAGATGCATGAAAGCAGATACAATTAAATAGGAATCCAGAGGACCCGGTCACATCACCGCGTATTAATCATTGGCTACTTGACTAACTAGGAGATGTCCAACTTCGCAATGTCCTGGTGTAGAGGAGGTGTGTTTGTATTTGTCCGGTTGTTTGCGGCGAGGCTGTTTGAAGAGCTCCTCAAATGCTCTCGCATTCGATGTATGTAAAATATTCGAGCTCGTTATGTCTAAGGTTCTGCATAGATATACCAATTATTTATTTATTACCTACGCAAATGCACGTTTTACACACGCATAATAACGTCGGTTGACAACCAAAACTCACTAAGTAACAAATACCTACTTGAAGTAGAACTCGTATCTCAGTTCTGATTCAATACTCAGATACGAGGTAGCTAAGAGTGGTGACAGTTTTTATAGTGAGTTTTGCTTGTCAGCAGACGATATGTACTTTGTACAAAAATTTATTAGGTACTTTATATAAAATCTACATTCGATATTTTATGGATTTACTAAGATTACTATTTACTAAGTATATCGATGACGAAATGCCAGGCGGGGCGACGTACGATTAGATAAGATTGTTTTATTGTCATATTTAATAAAATATTCATGACTCCGTCATGTTATGATGCCGATGGCTTTCCTTTTTTAAATAATTGATCATAAAGCTGTACAGCTTAGGCACTGGTTCAAAGGAGTATAAAATTAAATCCCTTTATTTTTATTCTCTTCTTTTATCCGACTTACCCATTGTATATTGCGATCGTATTAACATAAACTAACTTTTACATGCGATCGCACCCTGTAAGTAAACTGCAACGGTACAAAAACCCTTTAAAACGCGATTTTTGTCGTGCGATGGCAACTTTCTCCCATTGTTTTATCGAAGGTGTCGAGTCGCGATTTATCGGGCACGCATCGTTTGACAACGGCGACACGACACGGGAATCGAACCCGCGGACCTAACAAAGGCATAAACAAGTTTCTCCACGACCTTACTGAGGATTAATGAAGCTTTTCAATAGGAAAGAATAAAACTTGCGAGAATAAAATTGCCTTAGTACAAACAGACAGCAACAACGTTTAATGTTTCGTAAAGCCTTATTACCTTTCAGTTTTAAAGGCCTTAAAGATCGAACAAGAGGATTTGTATTCAAGCGGCTACCAATACAAATAGACTAACGAGACATTAAGTTTACTTTTTAAGAGAGCCTAGTTGCAAGAAACACACACGCAAGCTTCGGGGAGAAACAAGAGCAGGCCTACTAACGCGAAAATCGAAATTCGTACGAGGATTTTTCTCTGTCACTCCAACGAAGGCGTCATAAGAGTGAGAGAGACAAATACTCGAAATTGGCGGATTTCGAAGTTCGCGGTAGGGCCGTGAGTAGGGCGCCAAGAGTTGAAGTGAACTGTTTCGACTGCGTGACTTACTTTCTATCCTGCCAGCCTTGTCAGCCTCCGTAGCCAAGTTGGTTGTGACCCTGCCTACAAAGCTGGAGGTTCCGGGTTTGAATCCCGGCGAGGGGATTATTCGTGTCTTTATTTATCACAAATATTTATTGGCTGACAAATATATTTAAGTGTCTATATGTATCTATCTATTAAATATATCGCTTGGTACAACATTACAGGCCTTAATTGAACTTACCGTGGGACTAGGTCAATTTGTGTTAGATGTCCAAAGATATTTATTTATTATTTATCCTTCTCTCTCGCAGCAATCCACGAGTACGATAGTGAAGAGCGAAAAAAGAACTAAGTCAAATACGCTTTTAACGTGTCCTCTCGCAATCAGGTTATGGTAAGAACTAAGAATACAGGACTAGCCTTTCGCAACGACATTTCAAAAGCAACTGTCGCTCGGTTCCATTTTCAAAACGGAAATAGCATATCACGTAGCGGTTATAATGTCACCAATTAATAGAGCCTGCGCTAGCGCATAGCCTATCGATTCACAAACGTGTTTCTACCAGAGAGTTCGTCTTTAATCTAATAAGTGAATTAAAATTAGAATAAGGGTCATACAGACTTTTTTGTACTACAAAATATTTCCTGTGGATTTGTGGACATATGAAAGTTAAGGACCGTAGAACCTTATCTTTTTATTGCGCGAATACAAGCCTATAGGTGGCTTCTGGTTCTTAAGAATTATGTGGTCAAACCCAGAACCGTTAACTTTCGCAATGTCACATGAAAGATGCCCGTTTTCGTGAATTGACTCAAACAGACTACCATTTCTTATCTATATCAAAGACGTGCTCCAAATTTACAAACTTTTTGAGAGAAGCTCACCCACCTCTCTAGTGTTTGCAACATCTCTGAAGCGGCAGAAGCATTTCCTATCAGCAACTAATTGATTCTGCATACACTAACGAATCGCGGAAACATACGAGGATCTGCTTAGGTCACATCCGTGACCTTTGCGACTTGTAAATAAAGGTATAATTGACAGCTTGGTACGGCACGACTGCAGTGGTTGCGTTAATTTTGTACTCGTTTTAAAGCAATGTCTGTTTATACAGGGTGTAATAAGAATAATGGTAATCCGTTTAATTGGCCTATAAGTCTCTAAAAACTTCAAAAAAATAACAAACAATTGGACGTAGTTTAGGGAAAAGGATTCAACCCACAAAAATGTGTCAATAAAACTTCAACCTTCTGTCAAAAACAAAAAGTCATTCTTTTCAATGACAATTTTTTGAGGTTGGATCCTTTCGCTAAACTACGTCCAATTTACCGATTTCTAGAGCATCAAGCTTTTCTCTCATATTTCTAACACCCTAATAAGTAGGGTACGAGCGGAAAGTAAAGTCGTCTGGCTCCGAAAAACCTCTAACACTAGTGATTTTCTGTATTGTAATTGCATGCAAATCACTCAAGTAATAAAGAATTGCATTTCCCGAGCACGCAGCCTTTGATTGCATCAATTTTGTATTGAAATCATTCCACATGAGATGCTCTAGCTAACACTACTTCACATTCAGCATGCCTTAGCCAAGAAGATACCATTCTGAAATCGTATATGATAAGCGATAAGTTATAAATGTATTAAAATTACTTACAACGAAAAATCACGTAACTAGAATGTATGTCACGTGACTTTTCGTTTGTCTGTTATTCTCATGCAGTTATCGGTTTTCGCTTATAGTTTGCGATTGCAGAATGGCATCTTGGCTAGGACTGCAGGGTGCTTAGACAAGTTGCCAATCTCTAGCGCTTAAACGTCAATCGTAAGCGAAAGGCAGCTAACTGTCTTTGTCGCACCAATATGCAAGAGTGACAGAGAGGGAAAACTACGATACGCTACCAAGCGCTAGCGATTGGCAACTTGGCTAAGCATCCTGGGTGCTTAGACAAGTTGGCAATCGCTGACGCTTAATCGTCAATCGTAAGCGAAAGGCAGCTAACTGTCTTTGTCGCACCAATATGCAAGAGTGACAGAGATGGAAAACTACGATACGCTACCAAACGCTAGCGATTGGCAACTTGGCTAAGCATCCTGATACTCTTAATTTCATTAACCTTCGCGTTGGTTTTCCAATTAGCCCGTATCGCGACTCGGGCGCATCCGAGCGTGCCGCACGACCGCTCCCACGCACGCCTGTGGCGTCATCTGGCGGTTTTTATGCTAGCCATCTATTACTGAACAGATTTAAAGCCACTACACAAACCTTTAAATAAATAAATATTTTAGGACATCTTTACACAAATCGACCTAGTCCCACGGTAAGCTCAATTAAGGCTTGTCATGTGGGTACCAGGCGACGATATATATAATAGATAGATACAAATAGATACATACATATAGATACTTAAATACCTACATAGGCAACCATGACCAAGGAACAAATATTTGTGATAAATAATATAAATAATAAATAATACAAATAATGCCCTCGCCGGGATTCGAACCCGGAACCTCCAGTTTCGTAGGCAGGATCACTACCAACTGGGCTACGTAGGCTGAAAATATAATTAAACAGTTATAATGGAGACCTAGGCTCTCCAAAAAATAGGCTCCTAGGCGCAGTGACAAAAATACACGTGGGTTTAAATAAGTTAATACGTTCCGGTAAGTTTAACACCCTAAGTCCCGTTTATCGTTAAAAAAATTAAAGCGACTAGTCGTGTAAAATGACCTAGACGACTGTTGAAGGACTGACGCTTAAAAATAAGGGAAAGCATTCCTTAACCAGGCGATCAATTATCTTGAATAAAATAAATACATATTTGTATTACTCTGTAAATATTAATTCAATTACTTTAGTTTCCCTAGATATAAGTTTAAAGTCATTTATCTATTGATCATCATCTATTGTCTAAATAATCATTACACATTTTATTTAAAAATCGCGCTTAATTTTTGCGCGGCTACCTAGTGAGCTCAATATGCTAAGATTGTCAAGGTCATTAACTTTATCAGTCGCCTTAACATCACACATGGCTGACTATTGTTAGACTTTAACTTAATGCAATAAGGTTCATGAAAGGTGATAACTTTGTAAGCTAAAAACTAAGGTAGGTAAGCCGTTCAAAAATGGTAGATAGTGTACTGTGAGGCCACACTTAGGTTCAAGTTTATGTCATATTTTTGTGTGACAAGTTTCTCTACAATGGAAAGTTCTATGAAAAGCTGAACTGGCAAAACTTCGTGCACCTACAAGCAAGTTGCAAATTATTCATTTATGTATGCATGTACAGTATCAGCAATATCAAACAGCAATTTACAGTGTATGACATTTTCAGACATATCGCTGATTTTCCAATCCACAGTTAACAATATATCCGTTAGAAAAAATTATCACTCATTTTACAATCATAGTCAGCAGTTCGATAAATGTAGGTTATGGCGTTTTTTATCATGATCTAAGAAAACAATAATGCTATTTTACATTAATAGGTTACTTTCATCGATTTTAAATAACGGAGATCGATTTGTCTCACAACACTTGATAATAGCAGGCAAGTCAAAGCTTATTTTGAATAACATCAAGGTACAATTATAACCAAGTTGCATTTTCGATTCAAAGTCATAATATGTATGCTATGTTATGTTTTAACAAAAAAAGAATATCTAAGAATAAATATTCTCCCATTTTTTTGATCGTGTTACAGGTTTTTTATCGTGTCACGCTGTAATTTTGGAGTTAATAGTTCTCTTATTTATCATTAGAAATTGAACAATTAGAACCCTGACAAATCAACCAACTAAAACAAATCTGCCGGGATGCGAAACCAGCTGCAATTGATATATACAAATACAACATGTTTTTGTTGCAATTGTACAACTTATGCCATAAAGCATTCCTATCTATTGTGGAATAATGTATCACAGTGCGCCAAACTGTTGTGACAGTCTTTTTACTTTCTTCAACGTATATCTCTGTTATTTATGAAGCAAACTACGGCGACTAAAACATGTTGCATCCACACTTCATTGCATTGAGACTGTAAAGTCATATGTGCCTTTATGATGCCTACGGTCAACAATACACTGTTAAGACTATAATAAATAACTAAGCTCTCATACTCTTTTCCACAGTGGGATATTAATATAAAATATTAACACATACTAAACAACTATTTAATATAATCATTATAAAATTAAATAAAAAAGCGGAGAGTAAAATAAATTGGTTAAGTATAGTTTTTTAACTCTGTATTTGAAAGCTGAAGTACCTCCATAGAAAATTTCTTTTGGTTTTGGCTAATGGCTTGCCAACCAACTCAATAAGGATGCAACTGAGCTAGGTTATCTATACCAGACGCAACACTGGCTAGGTGGCAAGGCATCATACTATCTATGTACACTTGTTAGCACCAAATGTTAGTAAAGGAGATAGCAGTATATGCCCTTAGTCGCCTGATATTCAGCGGCAAGTATAATTCATAACCCCCATAGCTACAAATATGACAGTGATGCGGCGCCAAGCTGCGAGCACATCAAAAATCAAAGCTACCCCTCTCTCACTCCAACTACATCTCAATCAGAGTGAAAGGGATCGTTCGTATATACCACTTCTCATGTTCGAGGTAGGCCCTCGGCCCTTGGCAAGCCATATATTACCCACGTCCACAGAGCCGATTAATCCTCCACCAGTCAACCTGAATCACTATAAAGACGGTATAAATTTTGAACCAAAATAAAACCACATAGCAATTTATTCGCCAAAGAAATTGGTTAAAAATAAGCTGTAAAATTTACCTGGGCCTTGGATCGGGTTTCTCACTTTCGATTGAGCGGAAGTGAGTCACCGCTAATTGGTTTACTTTAAGGTGGCTATACACTCGCCGAAACCCAAAGACATGTGTATATTATATACTACACGGAGTTTATTAATTGTCTGATCATTCTCTGTACACGGTTCTACATTTTTTACATTTTCATCTAGAAAAATTACCGATTATTAAATATCCTGGGATTATCTTATACAAATCGCCCAAATCAATTTAATTTGTATTTTCACAAAAACGTCGGAATTAATCTTTTTGTCTCAATCAACTTCAGTGCAATGCATATTGAAGCTCATTATAATAGCAATACGATTGCGGTAATTTCCGTAAAAATACGAAGTCAAAGGATTATGGAGCATTCCACGGTCTCGTGGGGGACATTTGTACGATGATTTTAAACTTTGTGTTACTGTAAAACACGCAATAATGAACATATTTAAAATATACAGAAAGTGGTGATAAAATGGACCTTAACCTACAAGATGATATATGCACTATCTATACATCTGTACCCTGTGACTGTGTACGGTTTATATCCTACACATTGCCATCTCAGAGAGATCACTAATAATGGCGTCAATTAGACCCGCAAAGATTAAGCATTTAGTTCTAACGATATAGCTGAAAAATCTATATTTAAAAAAACACCATACCAACCATATGTAAAATAGTATGAAAATGTCTGTACTACATTAATTGACAGTTCAGAAATGTTACTGACAACTGTGTCACCTTTAAAAATTCCTTTCACACTTTGGAAGTCGATAGAAGGAAGAAGGTTAAGTTAATATTACCGTAGGTGTGCCCTAGACTACTCCGATTCATTTGTTAAATTCCTTTCAAAGTTCATCGTGCTGGTTTTCAAATTGTACACACATTGCAACTTACACCATAGCAAATGTGCAACAGTGAAACCTCGGTTATTAGAACTACGTTAAAATGAAAATAAAAAAGTCTGTAATATTAATGAATATTGTGTTAAATAAAACTGTAATACTGTGCTATAATAAAATGTGGTGTGTTCACAAATGGGAGGAATTTACGACGACAGGAACCAACGGCGCGCACATTGAAAATGTATTTGCTTAAAGCCTACGGTGTGGCAATGACCTAATGCCAAAAAGCCATGCATAAAATAGCTAAGCGATATCAACCTAACACTTGTTCCTCACGGACCAAGTATACTTATCAGGTTTATGATCATGTTACACAGCTATCAAAGACGTTGTTTTGTTTCCATGACACATTAACTTATTTGTAATTTAATAAGAGTGATAATGATGATAATGTCTACAAACCTAATTAATAGACCAAAAGGTCACATGTCGTTCTATGACAATAATAAAATTGGTGTTTCCGTATTTGTACAGTTGAATAGGTACCTACTTCTGTAATATAATACGAAATATTGTTATTAAGCTACCATAAATTTATCATAATTGTATTTTTTTTTGTAATGTACTTAGCTTTAAGAAATATTTTATACCCTTACAGAGCGTCTGACTTTCTTTTATATGTATAACATCTTAAGAAATGTACATGACTTTACAACGAATGAATTGAATTGAAGCTATATTATAAACAAAATCCTAAAACACTCGTGTCAAAACAAAACTAATCTACCATCTAACAATCATATTACCTGGGTTTCACTGTATCAACATGCAACAGATCACAACTAACTACCAACGCCTTTACATGCATGGGAATTGTCGAACGACGCTAAATGCCTTACAGCCTACGAGATGAGTGTTTGGCAAGCAATATTGAACAGCTGATAAGTGGCATCATAACATACTTGACTTCGTGTTTATTTTATACTTTTACGACTTAAAGAAGCGGCTTTGATTGTGTTCAAGCATTTTACATTCCCGTGTGGTGACGGCAGTAAGAATACATTTGTCACCACCCCAACTCCTCCTGCGTGTGTCGTAAGAGTCGACTAAAGGATTGAAGTGTCACTAAACATTATTTGATGAAAGATTGATGACGGGCAGCAGCGTCATCATAGGGGACACATTACTGCGATCGCCAATCCGCTTGCCCAGCGTGGCGATTATGGGCATTTACCTCCTAATGCGTCTATACGCATAGTTAATAGGAGAGGCCTACGTCCGGCAGTGGACTATCATAGGCTGATGATGATGATGATGATTTTACATTCGCATGAGATGCCTATGATTTCGACGCTTGCGGGTTATCAAATTCTGAGTAGGTATTTTATTTCTGGTAAGTCAGTAGGTACGGCTGAAATGAATTTGAAAGTAAAGTATACGTTAAATTTTACTCTATCTATACATAATGCATTCTATCGCGCTCGCAATGTCAGATCGACATGAAATTAGAAATTACATTTAGAATCTATAGTAATTAAGAAACGCTTAATATTTTTTTATTTCTGCAGTCACTTAGTTAACTTGAAATAAGAATACGTTTATTTACTGGGTACTACATCATCATCATCATCATATCAGCCGAAAGACGTCCACTGCTGAGCATAGGCCTCCCTCAAAGACTGCCACAATGACCGGTCCTGCGCCACCCGCATCCAGCGGACTCCTGCGACCTTCACCAGGTCATCACTGGGTACTACGCCAGTAATAAATTCTTGTGGTGTTTATTTTCTTGCGCTACCTAAAGTACTTCGGCCTTGGTAATAGATTACTTATAATGACCATGTGGCGAAGCAACCAAATAGAGTGAGACAACATTTAATAAAACATGAAATGAATACCATGAATAATTCGTAATTAATGATAATTTCTCAAAATTCTGAAGTAATATAGTTTTCAGACATTTTAATTCAATTTCGATATAACGCTATACTGGATACAGATATACTGGGACACTTCTGGGTTAGATTGGCTCAGGACCGAGATGAGTGGCATACTAGAAGAGAGGCCTATGCTCAGATTATGAAAGATATATTTAGCTCATTTGTAACGGAACTAGTATAGGTAGGTAGGATCTTGCTATGAAGAAGCAGCTATACTTATCACTTAGTAGATATGTATACTTACAACACACCGTTCAAATCCCTTTGCATACCTGCAATCACAAATGTCAATATTAAAATATGATACATAAATCTCAAACTGTATGCCGATTTACTATAATTACAATATATCTTTTCCGATCTCTGCCTTGCGGCTTGCATTCGATTCTTTCGATTTCAATAAACAAACAATAATGAAGCAATAATTCAAATTTAGGGTTACGTAACCTGTAAAAACGGAAGCCAATTTCTACGAGTAAGACTCTTTTATCTTTTGAATCGTGATAGCTGCTCAGTTTACATTTTTACAAAATAAGTTCAGTAGATACATAATAATTTAACATAAAAAATTGTACTACACAGTTGCAGTGTTTTAAAGTTGGCAGCAACCTAAAAAAACAAAAAAAAAATTAATAATTTGATTTGTCCCACAAAAACTTTTGACTCTATAACATTAACGCATACTAAAAACGATATAAAATAAATATTTAAGGATTTCCATACAGCAACATTCCTTCAACAGCCTCTCAACACCGTCCCCAAATGACGGTGCAACGACCGTCCCACCCTTGTGGGATGCGACCCGGCCACAGCTGCAGTAGCGAAAACGCGGGTGCAGCCACACATACTCCAGGAGGAGTATCGTTTGTATATTCAGTTCATACAGCAACATTTCGATTTAATTTATGTATGTATATTTTTTTACATTCTTTATTTTCAAAACTGTCAAATTTATATACATCAATTAAATCCGACTAACCTAACCTATATCTAAGATTAGCCCTTGTGGCATTGTACCGAGGATGCTGGCGGCATTTCCTCGCTGTATCGCAATTCTGATGCGTTATGCGAGGAAGTCGCCAGCTCTGCGGTCTTTGGTTACGTCAACCAGACGTTTCACGATTTCAGCAAACAAATTGCGTGCCCCCCGTGAACCTAAAGTTTCTATGCCATGTATATAAATTGTACAGATTTGAAAAAAAGCTAAACAAATCTTTTGACGTGTTTTATATGAACCAGCCACAAATAACAAGTTTCCAGTATCCTAGTAAATGCTGGAAATATTCACAGAAATGAGTAGGTATGTATACAGGGTGTTCGTTTCGATTTGCGTTAAATTAGACAGGTTACTTGGAACATTAATAGAAGTTGTCTGGTATATCGGCTTTTGGAAAATTCGATAAAAAATATATTTTTTCTTTTTGTTTTCATACATAATAAATGAAATGGTATGTGTGAGAGAATCTTAAAAATAAAATAAAAGTTAATCTTAGGTGACTGACGGCACATGTCAAAATAAGTAACATTAGAATGTAATAAAGGTTGCAATACACATGTTCAGTGATTAAACTTATTTTGTTAATAACTCAATAACAGTAAGAGTTAAAACACTAGTTTCTAAGAGAAATTAATTATATTTGACCTAAATAAGCTTCTCTTAAATTTATAGAACATGAAGAAAAACACGCTGTAGATTATAGTATGGAACCATGCGTGCACAACTCCGACTCGCACTTGCCTGATTTTTGTTTACTGTTAAATTACTTAAAATTTTCCTCAATATTATGCGACAGTTGCATAACAGCTTGATTAGAACGGAACTGCGACCATTCGCGTTTCTAATCAATTCAAAATTTGATATATGCCGATAATCCATTCATAATTTATCTGTAATTAAAAGTGTGGTCATTGGCCACCCATTCTCGAATGAGGAGCAATTATGTTATGCAATTGGACTAATTTGATACTGATTTTAATTAGAAAATGCTCAATAAGGCAGCGAGTATATGAATTGATCGAGATTAAAAATGAGAGGTGTAAAATATATATTGATTAATAATAAGCTCAATGCCCATTCACCAATATTCAGTTAAATGCACAGAGATGAGACATAAATGCGCTGACATAAGATATTAAACAAACCAGAAAAGGAATATTTTTTCATAAATTCATTGTGGCATTTTTTTCAAATACCTACACGTATTCAACAAATAATTAATTACAAAAATATGAAACTTCCTCATTTTTTGTATCATTTATCTCGATTCACAAAGAGCGCCTAGGAACCATGACAAATATAACATAAGTAGAATGAGTCTATATTAATTTGCATAATTTATTACGCATACTTCAAATTGGCATAGCGTTGTTAAGCATACTATTTAAGTGGCATAAGCATAATTTCGCATAAACGATTACGCATAATGTATTTACGTATAACGTAAACTATCATAACGATGATTTGGAATAATTAGGATGAGCATAATACTAATTGGTATACTTAATGAAAGGTATAAAATATAATAGATAAAATAATAATGACCGATCATAGATTGCGTAGCGAAACCGATACTATATACCTAATATTTTTGCCAAGTTACTGTCGATTAGTACGTATTAATAATATTATTATATACTATATAAGGTCCTAATTTATTAGTTGCAGATATTTAAACACATGATACTTTACATTAAAATAATTAACTTTAAATATAAATTAAGAAATCTTTTCATGTAATTTTTTTGATTTCATTTACCTAACAAAAAAATTAATTATAATTTCGTCTAAAAAAAATCATCATGTGTGCATTATCATATGTCACAATAACTTGTCATCAAACGACACAATACAACGGAAAATAACATGACATTGACAATAAAGTATTTAATTTATCGACGAGAAGTGGCCAGTTCCAGTTAAGTGGTACGTAAAAGAGGTACTAGAATCTGTTCAATGAGTTTTCATTTAATAATCACATAAACAGGGTGTTTTTACGTAGGAAATTTGTTTTTCCGTTTTCTCGAAAAAAACATCGTAAAAGCTATAATGTTTCACGGTTTAATATACTCCAGAGACCGAGTACTATCAGCTGTAAAAATATCTGCATCTAATAAATTAGGACCTTATATATTGCTTCCAATTTAAAACTAGTTAAGACTTTTTTTACTTGTGCGTTGTGCGTAGATATAACAGCTAATGTTTAGTTGTTGACATAATATATTTTATTGACTGACATACATGTATACCTACTTATATTTTTATAGTAAATATTGATTATTTGAATTATTATACACTTTTTTACCCTAGCATTTTATAATGTTCATAAATACGGCGTGTGTATTTTATGTTATCGTTTTGTGATCGTAGAAATCATGGTATAGGGAAATAGGTTCCCTAGATCCTATTTTAAGCATCATTAAAATATACGCCCGTATTAAATAGGTACGCACTCTGTACGTGCGCCTCATGCGCCTACCAAGATGTGATTTCTTTACTAATGAAATTGATTATTAAATACCTAATGTTTTATTTAATTGATTGAATCTTACGTGTTCATTAGGATGTGTAGGAGATATCGACGAAAGCTAATCTTCAACTTCGCTTCGTCGTCGCTCCGGCTTTATTAGTCTTTTGAACTTAACCTTACTGTCTTGGTTTTACCCTGATCTGCCTCATTCGCTTGATTTCTAAGTTTATGCTAATCCATATTAGGATGAATAAAGTTATATTTAATAATGTTATGCAAATTTCAATTATGCATAATCAGTAATATGCGTATTAAGCATTATGGAATTTTATTATTTTGCCTATTCAATATTATGCTTAATTATTTATGCCAAATCCGTTATGCGAATTCATATTAGGACTATTAATATTAGGCATATTAAAGGGGACCCAAAGTAGAATAACAATACAATACAATGAACCTGACGTAAAATGAGACACTTCTCGCACTAGAGCCTAAAAAATGCACCATCTGTACTAAAAAGAATATTTACCTATTGAGGAAGATTTTTTTTTTTTCGGTAGATAAATAATATAATCACATTATAAATAGGTAAATAATTTATTGCACCTCAAAGACAAATACAAAACAAATACTAAAGAACATGTTTGAAAGAGGTAAACAAAAGGCGGCCTTATCGCCAAAGACCGATCTCTTCCAGACAATCTTTTGGTAAATAAATGACTTATGCTTGTTTATCATCTTCGCAATAAACACGGTCTACCTATATGAGACAAAGAAACACAGTATGCTTAGCACATGATTGGTATGTTAGTATGTCGCCGCGAGATAGATTTTCCATCTTTTACTAACTGTATGAATAAAAGAGGGATGGATAGTCCATCACGCGGCGACATAATATTGTCGCACTAATCCTGTGCTAAGTCTACAGGGCTGCCACAATTTACTAATGCGATTCAGTTTAGGTGCTTTAGGTTTCTAATCCGAATCGCGATAATATTATGTCAGTTCCATAGAATAACGATCAAAAACTGACAAGCAGAATCTAAACTAAATCGCATTCAAGACGTCATGGTAGCCCCCTGGGAACTCTATCAAAGAGAAAATAATAAAAATAATAGGTCAACATCCAGGCATGTTGACAATGTCTTAACGCATAGGTCTTTTTGACTCACAAGAAAGTGTTTTGATTTACGCATTGAATTTGCATGTTTGTACGTGGAAAGGACACGAGCCGTCGCTCCGTCCATATTGAAATGCAAATATGTATGTCATGTTTAAAAATATGTATACATTTCACAACGTATCTCCATGGCACAAGGATCAAAACCGTTTATATATTTTTAGAGCCGACCGTGCAGGAGCAATACATTGGAAGTCTCATGTTTGCTTGCTGGACATATACCTCGCAACGACATATAATAAAGAGTATAAATAACTAAACACTTCTTTCCCTTATGTCAATGGTATAAGGTTAAATTCGGTATATATATTTTTGCCCTTGACAGTACATTTATGATCAGGACAAGCAGATTGCGACCGCATTAACATTGAGACAGTATTCGATTGCTTGGATTCAATTGTTCGAATATTTTTACAGAGTTTGCTTACGAAGTACAAGAGTTTATTATTGTACAAAGCGCGTAAAGATTACTATATCCACTAGGGTTAGTGGAAATCAGTTATCAAACATTTTGTAATTGTGTAACTGTAAAAAGTATACCACTAAATACGTGTTTTTTAAGGATATTATTTTTGCAATTATAACTAATATCCAGAAAACCCGCTAAGCCTAATTCTGCTCTTCATAATCTCACTAACACTCAGTGCATTTTTTTTGCTACCTTGTATGAATAGTTGAATACCTATACTAAAAACAATAATAATAAATAAATATATTGGGACATCTTACACAAATCAACCTAGTCAAAATATTTATCATATGTGAAAAATAGCTTTAAGGGAAATATACCTAATATCAATATGTAAATGTTTGTATTTAGCTTGAGTCGTAAAGGAACAATAAAATTAAGTCGTGAACTGACAAAAACACCTTGATTATTACATTATTTTATTATAGCATAGAAAACAAATAGTATTACTTTTTTTATACCGCGTCTCACTACTGGCCTAATGTATGTAGGTATATTTTTCACCACTCGTTTAGACTAAGTGCATACTACCGCCATCATATTTAATGTAAATATATTATTTTTAATAACCATAACGACTTTGACACACGGTGACGACTCATGGTGTCATTGACAGAACACGGAACCCAAACGTCAGATTGATCATCAGTCAACAGTAACCCATACTTACGGTTAAGTATCCATAAATATTCGTAATTTCAGCGGTCACAAAATTAGCTGAGCCTCGTTAACTGGTTCGTATTTAATGGGATTTTATGGCGTATTATTTATTTTATTGGATGGAAAGTATATGCAATTTTAAGGAAGTGTTTGTATGTATAAGCTTTATTGTACAGTCGACGTCAAAGATATTATTACGGTTTAAGTGCCAAAAATATATTTACACGACTTTATTGCCTTGACATTATGGTCGTGTAAATATATTTTTGGCACCTAAGCCGTAATGATATCTTTGACGTCGACTGAACAGTTGACAAGAAATACAGGAAACACAGACAAAAACAATTTGATACAATAAAAGCGAGTTTATCCCTTTCAAGAGTATCTTCCAGATAACCTTTGAATGATTGAGAAATGGACAACCAGCGGCGAAAGACAAATTAAAAGTAAAAACAAAATGTGTTTGTTGTTTACAATCGTTCAATATTTATATGCCCACCGCCATGCGCTTAATGAAAGCATTAAACATTAATATTTGATCAGCAAATATGCAAAGTAAGTTCACAATGATTCAATGCCAAATAAAATTAATAATACTAACAAAGAACGTTTGTATGTGTTTCCTCGAGCTTCAAGTAGGTATACAATGTCCAACAATTTCTGACAATAAAAAAGGCGGCAAATTCAATTTTTCTGCGGGCAGCTTACACTTCGCGTATCATCATCATCATCATCATCTCAGCCATAAGACATCCACTGCTGAACATAGGCCTCCCCTCTGGACCTCCACATGTACCGGTTAGATGCGACCTGCATCCAGCGTGTCCCGGCGACCTTCATGTGGTCGTCTGTCCATCTTGTGGGTGGACGTCCTACGCTGCGTTTGCCTAGCCGTGGTCTCCACTCGAGCACTTTTCGACCCCATCGACCATGTGCTCTGCGTGCAATGTGGCCTGCCCATTGCCACTTCAGCTTGTTAATCCGGAGGGCTATGTCAGTAACTTTAGTTCGCCTACGGATCTCCTTCTATTAAGCTTACATTTACATACATATTTTTTTTGAATTTGTCTCTCTTTACTCCTGCTCGATTGGAGATAAGTAGGTACCTACTATTATTAGAACCAATATTTTCCTAAGGTGGAATAGCTGTGATTTTTTCGTGTAATCCCTCTAACTCGCCAGTAATTCAAGTAAGTATGGAAAAAAGAAAAGTAACGAAATCAACTAGAAGAGAAGCTATATGCACCTACAGATTGAAACAGCTTAAAACACATGTACCTAAATAAGCGGCGAGGGACCGGCCACACGCTGCCATATTGTTCATGAATAAACGATTTAAAACCATTCCGACATTTTCCAGTTTTGATTTACGTCGATCGACGTGTCCTCGGCCCGAACTCGATGTTTAAAACAGTTGGCAAAAAAAGTCGTCAAGTTTGTTTAACAAAATTCCTGCGCGTGTAGCCAATAGCCAATGGCGTATCGTAGTTCTCTCCCTATCACTCTTTTGAGTCTTTCGTATTAGTGCGACAAAAACAGTTGCGTTTCGTTCCCGACTGAGCGTTAGATCTAACTTAGATCATAATATTAGCATCTTGGCTACGCACCCTAGAGTTCGAGGGACAAAAAAAAATATATTTTGGCCTATATATGTAATGTCCCACTGCTGGGCACAGGCCTCCTCTCATATAGTCATATATGAGACGGATTGGGCTATAGTCCCCAGGCTGGCCCTAAGCGGGTTGGGAATTTCACATACACCTTTGAATTTCTTCGTGGATGTATGCAGGTTTCCTCATGATGTTTTCCTGCACCGAAAGCTAATGGTAAATATCATCTGATATTCCGTACATAAGTTTCGGAAAAACTCATTGGTACGAGCCAGGGTTTGAACCCACGACCTCCGGAATAAAAGTCAAACGTCTAAACCACTGAGCCACCATCGCTTTTTTGTTGAAAATGTCGCAGGCCGAAAAGCAAACTAAAATGGTCAAGGCCTGCCCAGCTGAAGATGAGTAAACTACGAATCCCCTAAATTGAGCTTTAACTTTTCGGCATTCAGATCAAAACAGAACGAAAAAGTTTGAGGGACGCGATCTTTTTTTTGTAAACAATAACGTGCACATGCCGGGAATAGCTGAGGACTCATATTTTGCAATCCAATTCCTTTTAAAGTAATCGAAACAAATAGTTTCCGAACTAAGATTCTTCGGTAATATTAAATAAAATTATATTACTACTATAAATTAAAGTACTTTATACGAAACAGGATTTTTAACCAATAACAATATAATAACTTAACTATGGATTGCATTTCTGTATACGTTAAATGGGCAAAGAATTCATACTCAATTATTGAGCAGATTTCGTTGAAACATACGCTCGCGTAACATTATCGATTAATCAGAATACTTAATTGGACTTTTTATTGACTACTCGTGCCCATTATAACGTTTTTGTTCAAGACACGCTCATTCGGACGAACTATAAAATGTTTTTATGACGTATAAAATCATATGAGATCGGCCCCGATTATTGAAGGAAAAGGGCCATTAAGCTTGTTTTATTGCAAACAAATGCATTTAATTGGCGGATATGGCGACAATTGGCTTTTGTAAAATCCACGCGCGATATCCGAGTACTGATAGAGCGCACACTCGGGGTCGCGTGATATGCCAGCGAGCGCGCAACATCGCGCCGCCATCTCCACACAACTCTTATTGTTTTTAATTGATTACGACAAACGATGTATGCTTTTAGCGCACTCGCGCGTTCATAAAACACAGCGAACGCTACGAGTCAAGATAAGCGTTCGAATCGGCATCAATCAGTCTTAAGTAGCCGCTCGATACAAATTACCGCAATGAGCCATCATCTCGGTCGATAAATCACGTGTCATGGTTTTCGACAATTTCCCTTAATTGGTCTCGTTACTCAATCGCGTGCGCGATCTGGCGATACCGTGTGTGGCCGCCCTTTGCCCAAATCAGCAGGGTGATCTCGGCGACACTGAGCGGACACGAGAAGTAATTAGCGCCTCGGACCACACACCAGCCCGACATCGGGCACTTTCATCCTCGCTCGAGCCTCTGGGTCGCGCGAATCACGACCCGCGAATGCAAATGTGTTACCAAGCACCCGGTTGACAATGATATAAAATAACCCACCGGGTGTAGCAAACACGGCGACATGACAGGAACAGTGTTGTCAGGAATTTTATTCCGTTAGCTAGCGCCCGAGTTTTCGCTCTGGCAGTGTCCGGTCCGGTTGTAATATAAATCATCGGAAGACACGACCGCTGACGCAACAATGCGTCGAATTAGAATAAATTGCATAATTGGCCTCGAATTTATCAGTGAAAGTAAGGAATCGTCGCACGGCGAATGTGTAATACCGGACTAATGATTGTACAGCCGGATTGTGCTCCCGAGCCGTAGAAAGCTCGCATTATTTATTATTTATGAACAGATGAAACCATTGTCGGCCGCGATGAGTGATTTACAATGATGTCCGACGCGGATCAGACAGTTAATTACAGACGCCTTTCTTTAATACGCTGTGGGACCTAACGACAAATTAAGCTTAATCAAAGAGTAATAAGGTCCATAACTGTATTATAATTAAATCAATACTGCGATTATACCTTGGCATATTCCACCAAGGTTCGTGATGCTTTCGTTAATTTCTAATAATGATTCCTTGTCAGTGATTAATAGGCGTACCGTTGATTAGTTCCGTATTAAACTTCCCATTTATTAATAATATAAATTTATTAGGGAAATTATTTCCTGCATTGTAGAGAAATAATGTTGTAACAAGTGAATTGAATCTATTGTAATTGATGATATTATTTGAATCGAAGGCCGCATTTGTAGCAGTGAAACCCAATGCCGAGACAAGCTGCTGCACGCAGGTACATAAAGTCATTGCACTTGTTTTCAAGATCATCTAGTACGCATGCGTGGGAAATGGCTTTGTTCAGTAAGACGTTATGTGTGAAATCTCGCGGTTGACTCATGATCCAAATAAAATAATGACGTTACAACACAACATAGTGAACGAAGTTTATTAAGATCCGAGGCCAGATAAAGGGAATGTAAAGGGAGAAAAACCAAATAGGTTTCGGCACTGCAATTACTTGCTATCGTTTCGAAATCCACAGGTTCTATTGCAAAATAATAAGCATTGTTGGAACGTTGCATGTCAAAAGGGCGATTTCGTATTAACTGTTTACCACGGCCAGTTAATAATGGGCTTTCTTACTAACGGGTCCTAAACTTATAAAACGGTCTTTCTAATTTGGTCAAGCATAAGAAAGAAAATGTTCATGTCAAACGTGATTGGCTGCAGGTATCATTATCACAATTTAAAAATTACGGGCCTCATTACCTAGTTCAAAATAATTAGCAGGTACTAAAGGTAGCATCAAATTCGTGTTCCTTTTGACCTGGTTATGAAACAAAACGTTTATGTTTAGTAGCATAATACGAAAGTTATTATTATTAAATAGATTGTATGTTTTGTCATATCATTTTAATACAGGTACATTTTTTTGCTAGATGAAATCGATTATGCGACTATGAACAGTAAGGAAATAATATATGGCAGTTTTGTAAGAACTTTCTCTTTAAAGTTAGGCTGAGCAAACAAACCCTGAAAAAGAAAACGTAACTCGCGTTAATTTTGCCACGGGGGAAGGTGTAACATAGGTGTAGGTATATGTCAACATAATATTTTGGGTTACCTAAACTCAAAACTGTTGTGAAGTAGTTGTATATAATGATATGTGTTTGTTTATTTATAGGCTTAGGACTTTTCATAGCATATCGTGGTTCTAAAATCCTTGGAGCCGCAATGTATAAAATTTTCGAAGTCAAAGTCAAAGTATATTGTAATATTAAATATAATGATTTATACCTACTGTGACATCGTTACTGAGTTCATTTTAATCGAACGTAATTAATTTTAAAAATCGAACTTGATTTCATAAAAAGTGCAAACGAAATTAGTTATATCAGAAACCATAAAAAAACTAGACAATTAAGTTCAAGACAAACTAGAAAAAGTCTTAGATCGGAAATAGCGATGAAAATGGCGATATTATCATGTTGTTTTTCTCGAAAATTTCGAATCTTTCGTATAAATTAAATGTAACTTCCGAACAAAAAACAAAACTGACGTTTGTCGACTTATACGACTTAAGGTGCACCCTAAGGGCTAAGATCGGATGACCGCAATAACTACTAAAATAGTAGTATATTTCCTCACTGGCTATATTATGCATGAGTAAATTTATATTGAAAGCTTGATTTTTTTTATCACGTACATCACACATCTGCAGGTAAAAGTTAGTGAGAGTAAATTTATGATTTTTTTGTGACATCCTTTCAACTCGCCAAAAAATAGTCCGGTCTTACCCGGGTGTACCTTATACGTAGTATAATGAAAAAGGTATATAAGTTTACAGTGCATTTTATAATGGTGATACAAAAATAACCTAAAGCATATATAACGATAATTGCAGCAGATGAAACTTTATCGGTCGATACAAAAGCTACAATATTAACTCGCATCGCTTTACTTAACAAATCAAACCAAAATTACTTTATAAATCATTCTTCACATTGTCTTTAAGGTCTTTTGTGTGTCAAAAATAAACGTTGTTAATGTCGTGTCGTGTTCTCGAGGTATCGTGGTATTTCTTTATTATGGTACCTACATTATGACCAAATTTCGAATGTCATCGAAATCAGGGTTCTGATTAGCTATGAAAATAACACGAAAGAACAAAAATACAGTATCTTTCGTTACAGAGCTTCGATCGAACCTTTCGCATCTTTCAGTATTTTACGTGGAAAATACTTTTTTTTGCATTATTTTATTGAATTATGTTACTCCGAATGTATTGGCTCTCGTACAAACTCGTCACTTTTCATTTTGCTCAGACTAAATCTCAATATCACTTGACTAAAGAGTTTAAATTATAAATTATGATAAAATACTTATAAATTACTTCAAAGGTAACGTCAGTTTTGTTTCTTGTTCGGAAGTTACATGTAATGTAATATATACCTACGAAAGATTCGAAACTTTCGAGAAAACAACATGATACTTTCGCCATTTTCATCGCTATTTCCGATTTAAGACTTTTTCTAGTTTGTTTTGAACATTAATTGTCTAGTTTTTTTTATGATTTCTGACATAACTAATTTTGTATGCACTTTTTATGAAATCAAGTTTTTTTTTTAAATTCATCACGTTCGATTAAAATTAATTCAGTAACGACGTGAAAGTAGGTATAAATCATTATATTTAATATTACAATATACTTTGACTTTGACTTCGAAAATTTTACACATAGCGGCTCCAAGGATTTTAGAACCACGATATGCTATGAAAAGTCCTAAGCCTATTTATTTACTTTCAGTTCATTGTCACATATTCATGGGAATACCACACAGTTGTCTTTAACATTTTTTTTCAGTTATTAATCGAATATGTATATGTACAAAATAGGATGATGACTGTAGTTAAAATAAATTATGTTATATTATGCACGATATAATACTCGAAGAAATTGTTAC
This sequence comes from Thaumatotibia leucotreta, assembly GCA_025490895.1. Taxonomy (NCBI): domain Eukaryota; kingdom Metazoa; phylum Arthropoda; class Insecta; order Lepidoptera; family Tortricidae; genus Thaumatotibia; species Thaumatotibia leucotreta. The sequence continues at coordinate 29,540 of JALPQI010007594.1, read as the reverse complement.
TAAAGTCTAGATTGTAGTAATTTTTGTACAGAACTTCTTTTTAATAACTTGAAAAGAACTTAATAAGAGTCATTTGGTAGTTTATAGTGGCGATCGTTTTGACAGTTCGAAAAAAGGTGTTGATTTGGCTTGCCATTCATCATGCCTATTTATTACAAGTGCGAAAGAGAGGCAACGAGTTGCTCGTGGTAAATTACCTTATTTATTTGATAATAGCTTTATTTGATAATAGGCCTAGGTTTTCTAACATGTCACGCGTAGTGACTAAAATACGTGCGTAAAACCGTTTAGTTAATGTAACATACTGCAATAAACATGGTGGCAATTTAAAAAAACGATAGGAAAGGTTTGATGGCGTAACGGTCAATACTTTGCCACTTTAGGTCCGTCTGTCTTCCAGCGTTATGTGGACCAATCGTCAGTAGACTCTAAGAGATGTAAACAAACCTAAAAACTTGCATTATTCAGTTATTCACGCACTTTTAGAACACAATCTTGGATTTATTAAAAATTTAAAATCGTTAAAAATCATTTTTAGTTAAAATTATCGATATTTATTAGTATTAATGTAAAAATATATGAAGGGTCTACGGAAAAAACATGTCCAAAGCCTAAAAAAATCAGGGTTAATTCACACCTTATTCTGTTAAAAGCAAGGTGGTTTTTCCTTCTGTAGTTTGAATTGACTAGACATGTTCTTTCCGTGGACCCTTCATATCTGCGAACGTGTTTTACGATCTGCGTCAAAGACGTCAGATGCTATTCGTACAATCGACAACACAGCTGTGGACAAAGACAGACAAAGTGCCAGAAATATGTATACACACCTTTATGTCCAGGCAATAAAGTTCTGTTTACATATTTTTGGCATTTTGCCTGTGTTGACAGTAGGTGTGTTGTTGATTGTACCTTCCATAGAAAGTCAGCCATATTTTGTTTATTTTTTTTAGAATATTTTGTCGTCGGTTTGAAAAACACCGCTCCGGTCTTCACAAGAACAAGCTCTCCTAATATCAACCATTTCGCAGAATATTAATCCTAGTAGTTCAAAACGGAGATGCGAATCCATTAAGAACGAGGTCTAATGTGCAGCAATGTATGGCATGCGCTGCACGCGAACCGCTATCAAGATCGTCGACTCCGAGTCCATCGTTGCGTTATCGACTTATCGCCGTGTTCCTCGTATTGGCGAGATAAGCTGACAACTGCAGACGTAATGTTGTGGCAAATTTGGAATGTGTTGTACAGTCACCGTGATGCCAAAATATTATGTACGGCAAAGATTCTCAATAATATCTGATTACTACATTAGGTACTTATTCTTTACCGCTTCGAAAATATGTAGAATCGTATTGGCGAGATAAGCTGACAACTGCACAGGCGTACTGTTGGGGCAAATTTGGAATGTGTTGTACAGTCACCATGATGCCAAAATATTATGCACGGCAAAGATTCTCAATAATATCTAATTACTATATTAGGTACCTATTCTTTACCGCTTCGAAAATATGTAGAATCGTATTGGCGAGATAAGCTGACAACTGCACAGGCGAGGCGTACTGTTGGGGCAAATTTCGAATGTGTTGTACAGTCAACATGATGCCAAAATATTATGCACGGCAAAGGTTCTCAATAATACCTGATTACTACATTATTCTATATCGCTTCGAGAATATGTTGGAAACCGGTGAAAATATGACTGTAAATACCTTTTGGCTAAGGATATACTTATTTATATTGAATATCGGTTATACAAATAAATATTCGTGACGATTAAGATATTATTCGAGTGAGAAATCTACATGTGTAGGAAATGTTTTACGACTACTAGTCACGCATCTAGGTCAAACAATTTCTTTATTAATAACTATAAATCTCTTCCGAACTCCGCGCTCCATAGACAAGTTAATATTTTCGCACAGCAATAATCGTGGCGAAAACTTTTAGCGAGCAATCGCCTTTCAAATCTTATGATTTACAGCGAAAAATACAAGCGGGCAAAGCCGCGTTCCAGCTGGGACACACAAAAACTTCCGTGTACAAATATGTGTGCTGTCGACGTCTAAAGCATGTGTTCATTTTCTGCTTTATCACGTCGCCGTAAGGTTTACAAGTGGGGACATATTTTTGAGACCTGTCGTACGATTTTAACACCTCCCGCTAGCACGGAGTTTCGTGTCCTTCTAGCGGTGCGGGTGGCTCGAAAGTCGAAACATTAATTTTGTTTGCACCGCCACGATTTTAATTGCTACTCAATTGATAACATTAATACGAATCCAGTTGTGTAACACGATTTATGGTTATTGGATCCAACCGTGGAAATCGATGAGCGTTTTACGAAGTGTGTATTTTTTCGTTTGATGATCGCCTTGTTGTTCACCGTGTTAAGCGAAAATGTACCAATAAATAAATAAATAAATATCTTGGGATATCTTACACAAATCGACCTAGTCCCACGGTAAGCTCAATTAAGGCTTGTGATGTGGGTACCAAGCGACGATATATATAATAGATAGATACATATAGATACTTAAATACATAGACAACCATGACCAAGGAACAAATATTTGTGATAAATAAATACACAAATAATGCCCTCGCCGGGATTCGAACCCGGAACCTCCAGCTTCGTAGGCAGGGTCGCTACCAACTAGGCTACGGAGGCTGACAATGAATTAGTGATGTAGAAAAGTTAGGATACAACACAATTTTGGGCCCTACAAAGCTGTAAAAGTACTCAAAGGCATAGTAATAGTACATTGTGTATTAAGGGCGGTAAATAAGAAATTTCTTGTACCGCCCGTGGCACACACAATGTTTTTCATCACACCTGTGAGGCAAAATAAGTAAATAAAACAACATATTTTCACAAAACTACTCTAAAATGGTCTAAATCATTTCTCAAAAACAGGGATGTCTTTTTATCATTTTTATAACAGAATTTAAGTCCCGGCGCAGCGCGCGCCGCCGCCGCCGCGCGCTGCTGCGACGTAATGTTGTATGAAAATTAAAAAAAAGTCATTACGACCATGGGCATAATATAGCTCATTACGTTCATGCATGCCTGCTTGTAAAATCAGCATTTACGAGCAGGTGTGATGAAAATATAATTAATGACTAAAACTTCATACAATATGTGTATTTTTTGTACACCTAGTTAAGATAACGAAACGTTGTATAAACAATTTATTTGCGAACTCAATTTGAAGCTGTTTTAGGGTGACTCCGAGCACTCCTTTCAAAATTAGAGGTTACTTATAACTAGGGCCGGAAAAGTCACTCGCTTGACGCCCTATTTTATCTTGCATTTGTCTGCAATAAAGGTTCACGTTATAGATCCGCAGACTGATGCAGGCTGACTTTAAGGGCTCGAAATTGAGCGTGACCCGGCGGCAGCCCACACGGCTGCGCTTGCGCCATACCTCGTGTCTACCGGGTTTGATACCCAGCATAGACAATACGTCTATGATTTACTTCATAATTTTACATCAAACCAATTGATTCAGTAAAATAAATAGCGTATTTCCTCAAAGCAAAAGTCTACTTATAAGTCAATTTCTGGAGCTCATTTATTTTCTGTCTGTATCTACATTAAGGGTTTAGGGATTGGCTCTTTAAAATAGACGAGTAATTTAAGAACATTAAGACGTTACGGCCTATGTTTTTTGTTATTAAGACTAGACTTAGAACAGATTTTTAAAGAGATGTGTGCACACATTGTAGTATTTTAATTTAATAACCAACGTCAATCAACCCTAAAAAGAATTTCTCAAAAGATATTTTAGAAATATATTGTGGTAAGTTTTAGATTACGTGTTAACCAAGAAAAACGGTATCTCTGGTCTCTACACAAATAATACCTATGTATTGTAAATCATAACTTGAAATAATTTAAAATTTGCCATAAAATGAAGGCCACAAAATAAATAAAATGGTTCCTAAGAAATCGGCTATTACTCTACAATTCCGGCACCACCAGACGCCAAACGATTCGATTACTTCAATTTACTTCGCTATCAAAATAATGACTCAACACTAATGTAATGCACCAGAATTTTTAAAAAGTACTCGCCAACGAATATCCAACTACCCAACAACTGTTCAGAGTTTAAACTAGTTTGCAAGAGAATCGCAAATGGTAATGCGATTACACGGCATCGATTAAAGATCACCCACACAATCTGTCATACAATATCTGACGGCAAAGCCGGCATTTTGTATGGGTTTATGTAACGCCGAGTAGAATAGTAGATTATTACAATGATTATTCGCATTCTGACTTTCTGACTTGTTTGGGAATTTGCCATTTTTGCAACATTTTAACTAGGTTGGTAAATGTAATAGCAGGCAACTTGATCTAATGTCAAAATTGTATGATTTCTCTTTAACAAATCCATTTGACCCTACAAAGGCGAAATTATAAAATTTGGTTCATATCATTCGTTCAATTTCCAACCGGAGCGAAGGCCATATATATATAATAATATGTATGTATAAGAATTCTTAAATTTTGTTATATGTATTGAGACATTTCTCAAGAAACGGCAACATAAATAGTAAAGTTTCAGCGTGTTTTAGTTAGTATGAGGTTTTGTTTAATAGCACGTGCCGCCTACTCGTCTAAATGTACGAAATGTCGCTGTAATGAAATATTCGAATGATGGGAGTTCATGTTGATAGTCATTTTGTGGTCATTGGCCGGTACGTGGCTAAATAATTATACACTTTGCAATTGCAATAGCTATTTCGAACGGTACTCAACATCGCACTTGGTAGAAATAATGATTTTGTAGTCAATTTAGTATTATCATCATCAGACTAGTTGTTAGCGTGTTGCTTACGAATTTCAACACCTCTCGATTATCGTGTGAAGTCTTTAGACTATGCCAATGTGCACATGATACAACAATAAGACAGACATTTAAATTATAAGCGATATTGTCATGTTTTACTAGACAATACTTTAGAAAAATATGTCACAGCAAATATGTAGGTACTATAAATCAAAACATAATTAAAAGAGATACCTTTTTTTTTTTTTTTTGGTAACCCAGAGGAATGCATTAAATTGCATACCACTAACGTGAAATAATTATTTGGCTTTTATGACGGAGCAGTGATTCCGAACATACCTACCCGGCAACATCAAGAATAACATTCTATTTAGTATGGTTAATTTTTTTTTATATTGCTGATTTGTGAATAAATTCAGTTTTCATCTAATTAAAAGTATTTTTATGACATACTAGCAGTTACCCGCGGCTTCGCTCTCGTTCTAATATGTATTCACTGCGTGTTAATGTTTTCCCGCGATTATTTCGCGTTTGCCTTAACCGATTTAAGTATGGCGGATGGTGCTTTTACCCGCGGTTCGGCCGCGTTCTATCAATTTTTATCATGGTCTTTTTTAGAGCACCCCTAACCTAACCCTCAAAGAAACCTATGCGCTATATTTGGATCTAGAACCAGAAATGAACGTAAATAATAAAATTATATTGATATATTTCGAATTTTACCCCATCACACCATAAGCGTGTACATAGTATTTCATGTCCGCCGCGTTAAATTTTAAAATCGTGATTGTTTTCGTGATCTACGACTCGATAAACTATAAAAACTATACCCATCTTGATCAAGGGTTGAATTTTCAAAAAACCTTAAACATACCTTTACTCAATTTACTTTAAAGAATACTCTTGCGAAGTTTCGGATAAAATAGTTCAACTAATCTTATTTCGCCATACAAATTTTGGACCCTCATTTCAACCCCTTAGAAGGTGAATTTTGAAAAATCCTTTCTTAGTGCTCATCTATACCATAAAAGGAACCTACATGCCAAATTTTGAGTCTCTAGGACCAGGGGTTTAGGCTGTGCGTGCATCTTTGTCAGGGAGCTTCTTCTTTTATATATATAGATATAGATTTGCAGGTCAAATGTAACAATAAACGGCATTGTTTCAGCGTGTTTTTGCCGTTGTCATGTACCTCTACCTAAGCCTAATGAGGGAAAATAGAAGCGTAGAAGGAAAACGTACTATCTCTCTTGTCATGGTAACCCTGGAGCGATTCGTCTAATACATGTCCAATGTATGAAGCAAAAGGTCATGTAAGATTATTATATACATATTATATTAAGTTGTACTTGAAGCTTATGAATACATATAATTAATATAATTATAATCATACTTTTGTGTTTAGAGAGAATAAGGCACATGATCGGTCCTTACGAGTAGTACCGGAAAAATGCAGAAAGAGAACTACTTTACGCGTTCGCTCCTATAAGTATAAGTGCGAGCGCTAAATGTACATAGAATGCATTACGTATCGAGTAAAACCTAACATACTTATTCTTTACTTTCCAAATCATTGTGATTACTGTGACTGATTTATCAAAAATACAATACTCCGAATTTGATAACACGTAAGCATCCAAATCATATCTCATGCGATTGGGAAATGTTTGAACACAATCAAAGCCGCATCTTTATTTTTAGCATTTATTTTGTTAGTATCGTTTGCAAACTTTTCCGCTTTTACAAAACTGGCTGAGAAGTCCGAAAAACGTATTTAGATAATTGAAAAGTGTTGTTACAAAATGGTTTTTTTGACTTGGTCAATACAATTTTATATGTTATTTAAATATTAACTTCTGAATTAATAAATATTAATGTTAAAACATAGAAAAATATTATTTTCCGTGGGTGTCGTAGCGTAGGAGTCGACTAAGGGAAATACTGAGTATCCAGCTTCTCAGCCGGTGGTAGGGTATTTTTACTAGTACCCGCCTGGTTGGCTACCACCGTACATTCGGTGTAAACGCCCGTGAAATGGCTTACATTCGTGTTTGCCGTGTTTCGGGGTCAGCCGGTGTATTTACCAGCATCTAGCGGGCCAGCAAGGCGGTGGCTACTAACAGGTTACTGATTGTCTCCTGTTCGTTGCCGCCGTGATTTGGGCTCTACTTTTCACTTACGATCAGGTGGAGTGGAGCCACTTTGTTGTACCAAAATAAAAATAAAAAATTTATAAAATCGTAGTGTACAGTCGAGGAAATTGAATGTTTAGCAGTTTATGGCTCAATTTAGGTACATTGGACGTGCGTAGTACATACAACACAACCAAATTAACTTGAACCGCAAAGTGCTAAACATTCTATTTCCTCGACTGTACAACATTATTGATTTATTAAAAAAGTTGTACACTGCCGGTCCTGCCGAGCCTCCTCAACTTAAAAATAACACAAAACAAAAACAAGACGAATGCGAGAAAAAAAAGTAAATACTTGTTGACCTGTTATGATTATGACAAATTGAATCACAAAAATGCAATGTAGTGTTCCTTGTTCATCCTTTATCCGTAGAGACCGGTCGTCAAGAGTGAAAGCCTGCGCACACGCGCCGTATCAAATTGGCCGTGGAAATCTACATATCGCCGCTTCGCGGGCGCGAATTACCGAGGCGTCACGGCGAAAGTGTGAATGTTATCATATCTAATTATTGTATATCAATATAGCGTTTTAATAACAGAAATGACATAAGCGACCGAACGCCAATAGGCATGATGAACGGCAAGTCAATATAACAGCTTTTTTTCACTGTGAAGCTTTATATTAAAGTGGCGTCACGTTTGAATTGCCAAATGATATGAATTGATTAAAAATATTTTTTGTACAAAAATCGCTGCAATCTACATTTTAGCAATATTATAATATTTCGTGTATCATGTCGTGTATAATATCAAATATAACATCATTTATTATCATCCCTATTGGTACGTTAGTATCACAGATTAATAATAAAGGCGTAGAGTGCTGGGTGCTTAGCCAAGTTGCCAATCGCTAACGTTTAATCGTCAATCGTAAGCGAAAGGCAGCTGTCTGTCTTTGTCGCACTAATATGGAAGAGTGACAGAGAGGGAAAACTACGATACGCTACTAAGCGCTAGCGATTGACAACTTGGCTAAGCATCCTGAAGTCCCACATGACAACTCGACATATCGTCAGATGAAATACGAATTAAGGTAACCTCCAAATGACGATTTTTCAGAAGGGCCCAAAAACGAATTGAACAGAAAAGGTCGTAGGATAAAGTAAATACAGGAACGGAAATGTCTAATATAATAAACCAGCATTCATTACGACAATTTTTACTAAAGATTTATTATCGTCAATTAGGTAGTTCGGATTATTCACGATAGAGAAATGTAAATTATAATTATGATGTCTTCATAACATATAATTCAGGTTCTTTTAATATCAACGATTTCTCTCAAACCCGATCACTGCATAAAAAAGGTGACATAAAATAAACATGTTTTTTTAAGATTCTGCATTGGCAATATTTCTTGTTGACAGCGGTTATTACGATTCATTCTCCCACCGTTTTTGTTAACATTCAAGTTTGATTTTGTCACGTTTTTTATCAGAGCATCGTAAAAAGAAACGATTTAATCAACTGAGTTGTTCGTAATAAAAACCCTGCCAACATTTTTCTGCGCTGTTCCACACCATAAACCGAATTGCAGAGCCGTATAAATGTACACTCGTAGTAACCCCGTACAAACAATCTTCAGAACAAAAATGAAATATCGATTTTCTTTACACTGAATCGGTAATGCCACCCAAAGCGTATAATTTTCGATCGACATCTACATACAAAATCATTGTTTCCTTCACTTGCACCAATCGTAGATCAACGATAATATATTGCGCTTCCAAAACCGCTCACCGATTAAGATGTCTTTGTACCGCGGAACTCGAAAACAATAAAGATCGAGATAAATATCTCGATTAAAATAATCGGGCTGGCCTTTAGCCCGATCCGTCATTCGAATATCGTCCGTGTAGCATCTTTAACCTATCATATTCTCTGCAATTGTAAATATCAACTTTAGTTTCTTTGAACAAAATTCATAATTCGTTGAATGTTATGATATGGTACGTTGTTTTAAAAGTAATCATTGAATATATCTATATTCAGGCTGAAAAAAATGACGTGCGTCAAAGGCCATATAAGGCCGGCCGGCGAGCGCTGACAGAAAAATTGCTAGGCCGCGAGTACTCCATTGTTCCATGAAACAAGACGTATCGAGGATGATTTCACTTTTCTTTGGTTCACGTCAGATTTATGATGTTATGCTTTTGTAATTTATGTCTTAATGTCGGGACAGGGTAGCGTCGCTTTTTATCTTTGAAAATTATAAATAAACGCAGCAGATAATTGTAGGTAGGAATAATTGCACGTTACAATGATCTTACAATAAAGGGATCCCTGAAGTTTGGTGTAACGAGAGTTCTGGCCATGCCGTCTACTGTTAGTACACCTCTAAGTTATTATTTAATCAAATGAACTGTATCGTAAACCAAAATGTTCGCAGTAATGCTAGTGGCGGATAAGCGCTCTCTTAAAATGTGGCCCTTTTGAAACCGATGAAAAATTTGGTAAGCCCATATTACCGTAACCACAAATGTTTGTTAGTTTCCGCCGAAAGTTTCGTGAAATCTGCTATGTGTACCTTATTCTCATGTAAATATTAAAATACCTACATGAATAAACGCTGAATTTATTCAGTCACCATATCGCGTACAATTAAATCGAGCTTACCCATAATGAGTACGACGGCTAAGTTTTCTCCAATCCGGTTCAGGCCATAGTCCGCCGTTCAGCCTAGTCTACCACTTCAGCCCACCGGTGGGCGTCGGTTTAATTGAGCCCACATCGCCCACGGGGTAACTATCTGCGGTCTGTGTCTGACTCAGCGATAGTGACGTTGTCACCGGCGTCTTTGATCGCGTAATTTGCAAAGATTCGCTCGAGTCGAGATCCAAAATCCAAACCTCGGTTTTTAGGTGTCGTTTTCTGCCATCGCTGTGATACCAATTTCGTCAACATGATTGATATATCTTTAGATCTGAACTAGGTTCAATTCTGTATGCTCTATCCTGTATGTTTAGCTGCACCGTAAAAGTTAATCAATAAGATTATCAGCAAAGTCATCTACTTTTAGGAGAGGCGGACGGAACTGATATACTACATAGATTCGTCATGTTTATTTGTGTATCAGTTATTCATAGCTGTTTTTCTCATATAAGTACTATGAAATACGGAGATACGTTGTCACCACGGCTAGAGGCGGACGTGCCGGCCACTGTTTAAAATTGAAATAGACAAAATAATGGTACTATAAAACGTAGAATCTACATAGGATTAAAAATCTAAAAGTATTATGTAAGCCGCTTGTAGACAAAATCTATCTAAAGAGATGCCGTATATTTATGATTTTTTGGTTAAAGTTTTTATCTAATATTGGGGAATATTACAAGGTTCTATGTTGACCTCAGCTTCAAATGTGAATATTGTCATATTGACACTCAAACGCCAGATTAAAGTACCCCAAAAATGTTACATAGAACTCTGTAATATTAAGGCAGCGAAATGTTACATCGCTACCCCTATATTACACGGTTCTATGTGACATATTCGGAATGATTAAATCTGGACTAAATGTCAGCGTGACAATGTTCAAGTTGGTAAAAGTACAACATAGAACCTTGTAATATTAGGACAGCCACATATCATTTCATTTTTGTCAACAATGAGAGCAAAGTAAGTTTAACATAGATAATCATCATCACAAATTTAAGAGCTTTGCTCTTGTCGGTGGAGTTCTCGTCACTCTGTCCTTGTCTCTACTACTGTTATAAACAAAGATATTGGTTGTAAATATAGAGATGATGTAAAAGTCATAACGAACTAGTTCGGTATAACTTTTATTTTCATCGCTAAGAGGCTTTCACTAGATAATACCGGATTACTTATCATATATCCTATAATTTATAGTACAACTTATATATTTAATACCCGTATTCCCTACTAGGTATTGCATAATTGTATAGCTAATAAAACATGGCATTAACTTCTGCAGTAGAAAGTGTAAGTGCATTCAGTAGTTATGAGGTAAAGTCGTTTTGATTTTATAGTGAAGATAAGTATTAACGGTTTCGAAAAAGAACCTACGAGTATCAAGTACTAAGTAAGAGAGTTTTTTGTCATTACTTTTATATTATTCTAGTTAGGATTACTTGTATTATTTTTACCAGGTAACAAGAAAAAAAAGTATGGTAATTTTTATAGATTTATGTTATCACTGTCCTTTTCATTACCAAACCAAACCAAACCATTATGTTATGGGATGTGATGTGATGATGATTATGTTTTTCATTATGTTATGAGGTGTAGGTATGATATTTTTCATACAAAATGAAAAATATCATAACTACATCTCATAGCTTGGAATTTTGGAACCTTATTGAAGCAGAAGATTCTGTTTACCAAAGTTTATGAACAAAAAATATATCAGTGTATTTTATTTATTCCATTCCTTATAAAATACACTATAGACATAAAGTACAATACACCATAAAGTAACCATATATTATTTTAATCTAGACCTAGTAGAAAGACAAAGTTAATAAGGTCTAACAAAGTCCTTCCTCTGAGAACACGGGCCACAACAATAAAGAAAATTGAGAATTCATTCAAAATTTTCACATATACTTACATAGGATACATAAAATATTCTAATCTAAAATGTATCGAGCGTAATCACACTATCTCGACAGTATTTAAAAACCATCTTATAATCTTATATTCTTACACTTTGCCTAAATTTCTATGTACCTAAATTCGACACTTCTACTTCTTTACTTCACTGTTATTTTTTTCTTTTTTATGTATTTTAGAGACTCACGGATCCCACAGTCAAACTGTTCAAACCGTTTTGTGGGACAATGTATTTAGATTTAAGATGTAATCCTGTATCTTACAGAACAAATAAAATAATAATAATAATAATAATTGGGCTTGGGCCCGCCCCGTTGCCGGCGGCACCCTAGGTTAGGTTTTTTATAAAGTATTTATGTGTTTTGTATTGTTTTTGTATGTTGTATTTTATTTTAATTTTATAAATATTGTTATAAAAAGCCTAACCTAAGAGATATGAGAAATAAAGTGTATAATAATAATAATAATATAAGGCCGCAGGGCAGCTTGTGGCGAGCTGTTGGGGAGTAACGACCCCACGGACCCGAGTGCTCCCGAGAGTCGGTCAGGGTCCCCGCCTCCGGCGTGTCTTCGTCGGTCGGAGTGGAACCCCAAGGGGACCCGTAGGACTCTCAGCTCTGGCTTGCCTTAACTGGCCGTCCAGAGAGGAGTCGTCAGAGCTATACGCTCCAGGGGTGGAAGTGTAAATTTGCGTAAGTCGCGAGTTGGTGCAGCGGTCGTCAAGCCACTGCGCAGAAAGCGGTGTACACCTCTCTACACTCCTGAGCCGCCTACACCGGTGTTGCCCCTGGCCTGGCTGTCTCTTGTGACGGCATTTACGGGGGCCCATCTAGTCGGCGGCGAGTCACCGCCTGCCTCGATAACAAAGAGCAATCATTGTTATGGCAGGTGTCCGGACCTCTTTTCTGTAGTTCCATCTCTGATCCATCCATCCTCCATCACCATAGCCCATTAGTATTTTCCATTCCCTCTCAATAGTCTCTATACGCCTGCTGGGACCGGTTTACGGATATGTATTGATGTGCCCGTGAATGGGTTGCAGCAGGTGTACAACAAAGCAAATTTCTCCAAAGGGCCTCTACGTGTTGGATCTATATCCCCGCGCAAGCCTATCAAAAAACCGGGATTTGTAAGCCCGTGATTCCAAAGGAGATACTAATAATAATAATAATGACTGACAAAGAAAACATGTAAAGACGTGTTGCCTCTCTGTTGCACTCGTAAATTCTTACATAGGTGAGTGTTAAAGGGAAGCAACACGGAGACTGGCCTAAATAGGAAAAAAAATAATAACACTAAATTAAAGAAGCAGCTCTAGCATTTAGCATTAGACCAAACGAGCATTCGTTTATTGCATCCCCCACTCTACGAAATCAACGAATTCCGACGAATCACGTTTTGTGTAACGAACAAATTTCTTAGAGTGGGGATAGAATGAGAGAATGCTCGTTTGGTCTAACTACACGTTCAGGAACACGGCACTATGTGAGCATTTTTTTCTATTCCACATATAAAAATTGCAGATATATTTCACCCGCAGTCCCACACAGCTGGCCACTGACCATGGTTGCATTCGACCGAATTCATAATTACATATTGTATGCAAAACAACAACTTCTCTGATTTATCGTCTCGCATTAAATCGGATCCGGGTGCCCCATATATTTAAGGCAAATTATTTTTCTTATCTGTCTCTTTCCTCGTTATTTCTTAAGGAAACTGTTATAGCGCTAAAATGGTATTTAATTTTCGCCTGTTGTATCATTAAGGTACATAGTAGATAGCTATTTAAGGCGTTTCGTCCGGCATCTAGACATATATAACTTATAATACATAAGTACCCCTTGGCTCGAGTAACCCGACAAACTTGAAGGGTGTATTCCTGACCACATTTTGAGATTATAATGTCATATGAACTTTTCTGGATTCCGCTTAGTTTCAGCGATGATGACATGTTTTTCAAAAAACTATTGTCATCATGTCACTGAAAGGTGCGATTTAAATTCTTACACTAATCGTTTTCATCTTGACATGCTCACTGATTAAACTTAGAGAAAATGAGAAATAAGTTTCAGAAAAATGTTAAACTAAAAAAAAAATCAAATCCCTTGAAAAAAAGAGTCCTTCCCACAATTTATAACCATTCATGTAAAAAAAAATCCAAATATCACTACAATAATAAGATAAAAACATTTTTTTTGTTCGAAAATGACATATGTCATAATATATAATAGTTTATACTTCTTTTGACATCAAAAATGCATTGGTAAGGTAAAGTCTTTCGGGTTACTGCCCAACCTGTATACATAAAAGACAAGAATACAGTGTGTTACCATGACCCAGGCTTTTACGAAAATGGGTAATAATACGCATTACTGGCAATCGTTTTCAAGTATTAAGAGTTGACAAATATTTAAATTAACTGAACAATGATTTTTTTCGTTCGAACGATCAATGTAACGCGTGTACTGCTTAGTTGTCAAACGTTGCGAGTGGCTGCGATCTGTCATTGTCAAGTGCCAATTAACGATTTATTTTGAAGTACATTGCTTCTCAATTAACTTTTCTTAGAAAGATAATTACTTTTAAAATTAGGATTTTTAAACAAATAATGCACATGGTTTGGCTAAGAATCTGCATCTCAATCCTCGGTTCAAATAAAAGCCTGCCTCATGTTAACACACTGTATAGCGCTTTACTGTATAACAAATTTAAATTTTTAGCCATACAATCAATTTTAGTGATAAAGAAGGCTTAAATTTTAAAAATAATTATAACAATTTTCAATCATGTTTTTGTATTAGAAAATTCTATGACTTATTGTCTACAATAATTTTCAGAATTGTAAACTCTAATTTAAAATACAATATGAGACATTTGAAATCTCCTGTATGCTTATGCTTACACATCGGTAACTCGTGGCATGCAGGTGGCACTTGACAGTTTCTAACAGACTAGTGATGGGGTCGAGAAAAAGAATCCAAATTAAATGAAAAAATATTTTAATAATTTAATACATGACATTCGTGGTAAACCATTAAAATTTGTTCTAAATTTTCACAAGTCAGCCTACGTCTTCTAGTACTTGAGAAAATCCACTTTGTGTAAGAAAACGATCTTTCAACCTCCACTGACGTAATGGGTAAAAAAAGCATTTTATTGTAAAGTTGTAGTGTATTTTTGTTGATATTCTGTTTGATTTCAATTTCTTTATTTTGTAATAAGTTATTGATACTTTTTGTCGTGAGATATCCTGGATTTTTTGAAAGCACTTGTTTCAGCTTTTGATAAACAAGTTTACCTTTGTGGTGCAGTAATGAAAGTGACTTTTCAATTTTAAATACAATTTCCATAGACTCTTTTAGTTTTAGGCTTCCAATTCCTTGATTGACTTGGCCAAAATACCGAAATTTTGATCAATGCTCTGATCTGATTTTGATCAATCTGAATGCTCTCTAAATATTTTCTCCATTATTGAAAATATCTCGCGACTCGTAATAATTATTACACAGAAATGGATGACAATAGCAATGTCAATACATTGATGTTTTTAAACTAGTAAGCAAACCTACTTTGTTATATGTTAAGACCATGTAGGTAATATTAATTTATTATTTTATCTTATCTGAAAAGACACTCAGAAATCTTGTCACATCACTAATCTTTTAAGTGCCACCTGGATGCCACGAGTTACCGATGTGTGCTTATGCTTAGCACATGATTGGCACGACAGCATTCGCCGCGAGATAGTCTATTCGTCCCTCTTTTATTAATTTAGCTAGTTAAGGACGGGAGATCTCGCGGCGACATACTGTCGCACCAATCATGTGCTAAGCTTGCTGAGCATGCATAGCCTATTATGTTTCCCTATTTGGTACACAGCAGGTATGAAAGCTAAACGTGAAATAATAACCCAATCACCTACTAAACTATTTCAAATTGGCAAATATCAAGAATAAATTACTTCAAATTCGAACGCTATGATTGCTAACCCATTACGTTACATGCAAAGCGAAGGTAGTTAAACATTAAACATAATATTTACAACTCGTATGTTCAACCTCGATAGATAAGTATAGGTTGGTGTGATCTCATTTAGACGTAAAAGCAAAGTGGAATGTGTTTGCCGTTATAGTATGTAACAGTTACCCAAAAACATAATGTGTTCAAGTGTACTTTAGAAAAATGGATCATAAAATGCTACTCATACTTTAATAAAAAATATATATCGTAATATTCTCTTTGGTTAAGTACTATAAAAACTGAACCATTTTTGTACATAAATTAAATTTAACTAAACTTAGTTTTGAAGAAAAAACAACCTTAATTTTAACTAAACTAATATTTTTTCGGTTACCGCGATGATTACTCATGAAATAAAACTATTTAAAATGGATTATATCGCGTATATAAATTAATATAAAAAATATATATCTTAGGTCATCTTACACAAATCAACCTAGTCCCACGGTAAGCTCAATTAAGGGTTGTGATGTGGGTACCAGGCGACGATATATTTAATAGATAGATACGAGTACATAAAGACAGCCATGATCAAGGAACAAATATTTGTGTTAAATAAATACACAAATAATGCCCTCGCCGGGATTCGAACCTGGAACCTCCAGCTTCGTAGGCAGGGTCACTACCAACTAGGCTACGGAGGATAACAAAAAAAAAATTGAATACATCCCGACGTTTCGAACACTAAAGGTTCGTGGTCGTTGGAAGTTGTTCTAACGACAACGTATCTGGACTGCGATAGTAAAGTAACGCTCAGGGAAAGGAACAGTGATATACGCCTTGTCCCTTTGTCTCGACCTAAACTGAACCGCATTAGTAAGTCATGGTAACCCCCCTGTACCGGACACAGGCAAGAATGTTAATTATAACTTTGGAAGATTCCTCCTGTCTTTTATTGCTTCGCTCAAATCAAAGCAACCACATAAAGAATCTCAGGTTTTCGGGCAACCGCGGTTCGCTTTTATTCCGGCTTCCAGCTCTCACAACTACAAAGGGTAATTTATTTTTACATCGTTTCGCGTTACTTTAAATTTATGACTTATTCAGAGAATAAACTTCTATTCAACTACACAGTTAAACTCACGTATTTTTAGTTTGGGCTCATGCATGCGAGGTTTTTTCGGCTACTTTTTAAGAAAACTCACCAAACATCACCTAGCAGGCTTTTGGACCCCCTCCCCCCCTATAGGACCTCGCGTGATTTATGTACAAGCCCTTTTTAGGCACTACGAGCGACAGGTCAGTCCCGGTCGTTCCCGGTAATTTCCCAATCTTACTATGGTGAAAGTTTCCATTTGGGAATATTCCCCATACTGTGTTGGGTAAGTTAGCGGACCAATAAAGAAACTCTTTGCTCTCCCGATTGCCATTTTTAATGGGGCACCATCTCTTTTTTTTATTTGATAAGTAAACCATATTTGTTTTTTTTTTTCAATTATTATAAACAAAAATTAGGGGTCGCTACCGACGTACGAAGTTCAAGGCAAAATGATAAGTCGTTTTTAGGGTTCCGTAGCCAAAATGGCAAAAGCGGAACCCTTATAGAATCGTCCTGTCCGTCTGTCCGTCTGTCACAGCCGATTTACTCGGAAACTATAAATGCTACAGTAACGACATTTGGTAAGGATGTGTTGTATGAACCGCTACAGCATTATGATACTATATTGAAAAAAAAAACATTGGGGTGGGGGCCCTCCATACATGTAACATCGTTTTTGAGATATCAGCTCTCAAAGTCTGAAAAATGTGTCCCCGCCCTTTATTTTTTAAACTTCGCGATATAAAATTCTAAAAAAAATATATGTTACGCACATTAATAAACTCTATCAACGATTTTTGGTTTGATTAAATTATCTCTTATAGTTTTTGAGGTACAGTACCGGCCAATAATATATCACATACAGGTTTTTTTCAGTAGATTTATTTTTATTTTTGTAAGTGTTTTTCACACTTTCCACCTCACGACTATAGATAGTCTAGGCATAGGCCTTTACACTAGCGATGAAAAAACTGGTCATCATGTAGTGATTTTTTCATTCATAAAGAGATTTTGCGTAAGGCATGGATTTCTTAGTAAAATTATTTTTTTTACTACAGCTATTTTAGCAATATGCTGTGTCTCCAATTGCAATTCACAATACTTAATTGCAGTATTCATCATTAAACTGTGCAAAAGTACCAAAATAATATGCTATCTACATGCGAACATGTGCCGCTTACTCTATACACGCTCATACAAAAAGTCACGAATGTGATATATTATTGGCCGGTACTGTAGGTTGATTTAACTGTATTTTTTTAATGATAAATTGATAATGGTACGGAACCCTTCGCGCGCGAGTCCGACTCGCACTTGGCCGGTTTTTTATTACTTCGGTTCACCAGAGAATAACAAAAAATTACACGTGATTTGTCCGATGACCCCCCTCCCCCAATACAGTATGACGTGATTAATGGGCAAGCCCTTAGTTTGGTATTCTATAACACAGTCCAACATACTCACAGATAAAAGAGCACGTTCCGATCCATTAATATATGAGAAAATATAGTTTCCTACTAACAAATTTACAGCTCAATTTGAGGGGCAAATTAATACTAAAATTAGAGAGATATAAGGAAACGCGGGCGACAGATCCGTGAATGGCAAGTTGTATCGTAAATCGGGGCAGATCAAAGCTTATCCGAGTGCGGTTCTGAGACATGCATAGCTACCTTTACTACCAAGAGTTTAATGCGGCAGTAAACATATATTATGTGTCTATGTTTACTCGTAGGGACTACGACAATAATATAAACTATTAGTATGATTTAAAACTGGATACTTACCATGTACGAGTATAATTGTAATTCTTCGGAGGGCCATCTGTACTAAAAAACGTCGTACGAGACACGTGCAGAAAGGAAATTCGTAACTCGTGTCGATTAAAAACCCTCCCTTCGGTCATGTTTTAAAGCATCGCCACTCGTTTCGGATTTCCTGTTTTTCGCACTTGTGTCGTAATGTACTATTTGATTGTAATTATTACTAAGTGGTCTGGCTGTACAAAACTTAAACAATAATATAAAATTACATCTAATTGCAAAAAAAAAACGAAATAAAATAAAAAACTACAATAAATCTTATAAAACTACCTTGTACTATTTTGACGTCACGTTGACACAGCCACTCATAAAATTACATTTCGATACAGATCACAGCACACGTGACGTCATTAAACCGTGTCTACACAAGAGCTCATGACGTAAGGCGTGGGCCACAACTGTTTATAAACATTTGGATACATTACAAGTACGCCTCAACCACTTTCGATATGCAAATGAACAACACTATTAAATGTAAATTGTTTAAGAAGCGCTAAGCACTTAGCTGAGCTGTCTAGCTAACGGAAATAGGGCATAGGTTCCCAAACATTTGCGTGAGAACGCCTCCTAAAACAGGGTAATTTTAGGGATTTCTGTTTTACCCAATAGTTGACTTGTAGAGAATGCCTTAAAGCATTAAGTTCACCATTTGTAACTGTACAATACAGGTTAAATAAAAAATAAATAATTTATTTTAACATCGTTATAATTGATTATGGACATTAAGAGGTAATGCCCATAATCGCCATGCTGGGCAAACGGGTTGGCGATCGCAGTAGCGTGTACACCGTGATGACACTGCTGCACATCATCAATTAATTAATGGTCAGTGACACTTCAATCCCTTAGTCGACTCTTACGACACCCACGGAAAGAGTTGGAGGGAGTCATATTGACCTTTGTGGAGTATTTTATTATTTTTAGGCAGCTTCAGCACCCCCCGAAACCTTCGCAGATGAGGTCAGTGCCCGTGGGGGTAGTGTGGGTCTTTAGACTCGAGTCGTTTGTGTCCTTCATTCTAAGACTCGATCCAGTTTTAAGGACTACTGTCATGTAGTCAAAAGTTCAAAACTTGAGTTGTTTTACAATGTTACAGAGACTCTAGTTCTTCAATAAGACTCGAGTTCTTCAAGAAGACTCGCTAGATTTGAGTTTTGAAATTAAGATTTTTCTGTATAAATATTATAGCTTAAATAATAAGTCAATACAACATTGAAATAAAAATCGCGGTAACATTTTAAGCTCGATAGTCGCGTAAAAATGAGGAGAGTCAGATGAGATGAGAAGAGCAGGGACCACTTTGGGAATCTATGTCGTAGGGTAACCGACCAATGACCATACTGGGTTGGACAACGGTAACTGGTAATGATAATGTTAAGGAGATTAGATGAAGCTTGTTTATTTGCAAGTTTAGATTAAAATGTAAACCTGTTTGCTAATACTCTCTAGTAATATTATGAATGCGAAAATAACTCTTTCTGTTACGCTTTTACGTCAACATTACGTTAACAATTTTTCACGAAATTCGGTATTATCGTATGGATAGTATATTATGTCCCGGAATTGAGATTTGATATAGAGATATTTTAAGTCCCAGAAGAGGACATAGTTTTTGTAAACATGTAAATTGTAGTTGTGTCGCGGAATAGTCGCGGCTGATATGATGATGGTTAATAACCATTCTATGGTAATTAACCATCATCATATCAGCCGAAAGATCCAGTGCTGAACATAGGCCTCCCCAAAGATTCCTATAATAACCGGTCCTGTACCACCCGCATTAGGCTGCGTTTCCACCAGAGATGTGCGCCTCGCTCGAGTCATTAATATGTGTCATGTGTAATGGAAACTAACATATTCTCGCATATCTCTGGTGGAAACGCAGCCTTAAGCGGACTCCTACGACCTTCACCAGGATATCATTCCACCTTGTGGGAGGCTGCGCCTTTTGGTACTTGGCTGCCACTCAAGAACCTTTCCGTCACAATGGTCATCGGTTCTACGTGCCCCACCCACTGCCACTTTAGCGATTCTAAGAGCTATATCGGTTAATTTGGTTCTGCTGCGGATGGCATAATTTCTCATACGATCTCGCAGAGAAACACCAAGCATAGCCCTCTCTATTGCCCTTTGGGTGACTTTGAGCCTTCTTATGAGGCCCAATGTAAGCGACCACGCGTCAGTACCGTATGTCATAACTGGCAACACACCTGCTCAAAGATCGTCTTCAAGCGCTGTGTAATATTGGACGGATAGGTTTGCAGTTGCTGAAAACTACCAGAATCGAACGCGGAACGTGACTAAAACTCATTAAGAAACATTAAGTGGTTTGACAATAAATAAATAGATAAAAGCCAGTCCAGTACCGCACAGATGGCTGGGAGAGATAATCTGGGCTCATCTAGATACGAACTTAAATGTCACTGCGCAGCTCGAGAAAGCAAAGCAAAATGGCAGCAGCAATTTCTCTTGTCATTTCGTAAATGAGTTTTGCACATCATGAGAAATTCAATCTGTTGCTGAAATGGTGGGGCGAGTACTGTGTTTTTGTAAAAGCAGCAAGCTTATAGAAGCTTGTTCAGGTAGTTTCACATTAAGAAATGCAGGCACAAATATAAAACGCCAAAGATATTGATTGCCTCACAGTTTTTTTGTATAAAATATTCTGCGTTGCGGTTATGAAAGTAACTGGAAAATTATAAGAACGTCGTAGGTTACCTAATAAATAATTATGTACCTACTTGTACTTATAAATAATTATATACCTACATATACCTATATGTAAATACCTACGGTTATTAATATGTGTAACACATACATAGTTACCTACGGCTCTCTTAGAAATACATCCAGTATTTTACTTTACTTCTATTCAAAGTTGCATTGTAGATACAAAAATAAGATCTGCTTAAAGGATACGTTAACGTATATCTTCACTAGATAAGAAATATTTTAAAATTGTTTACGTATGTCAAACATTTTTCAATTAAATTCTACCTACACCATCCAAATCTTTATATAAGAAAACAATAAACTTTTAGAATGAAATATTATTATGGGTACAAACACGATGCGATTCTGTAACTATGTATACGATAAGTGATATATATGTTCATACTTACTCTTATGAATGACAGATTCAAACGAAAAGTCACGTGACCGTTTCCATACATCATGGTTTTGTGATTTTTCGCTCGAATCTGTCATTTAAATAAATTTATTACTTACTTATCGTATACGATTGCAGAATTACATCTTGGCTAGGCATGCAGGTAGCCAATATTAACTACATCCATATTAAGCAGCAGCTCTATCAAATAAATAAATTAACATTAATTATAATAACGTATTGCAAATATTGTAATACAAAACCAGAATATGGCTTATGATCAAGATGCATAATCCGATCATATGCAGACTCATATCGTCGCTAAAGTTGCTCAACTTCGCACATCTACTACAGGCCTGATAAATTTCGGAGATTTATCTCTGTCACTCCAACCAAGGCGCCATTAGAGTGACAGAGAAAAATCCCCGAAATGTGCGAACTTCGACGTTCGCGGTAGCAGGCTAGCAATATTTAAATTCATGGAAATATGACCTTTCTGTCACTCTGAATACAAGCGTTTTTTCCATCAAGTGTGTTGCAGATACTCGGTTGAGTAATTATAATAATTATAGCGACGGTATCACACGGTTATTCCATCGAGTCTAGGTTTCACCATCTTAATAACATTAACTTAGGCAAGTGGAACTAGTTTTAGAGTTCCGTAAAAACGCCCAACTATGGTCCAATATTGCAAATTGTTCACAATTTCAACTCCTAAAAAAGCATCAACCCCAATTTTCTTTTTGGCTTTGTGCAAGTTTTTTTTATTATTAATGAGTAGTTTTTGCCAATGAATATTATTCATATAACACTCACATCTAATAGAAGATATTCGATTAAGTTTTGGACCATTGTTAGGAGAGTTTGGTCTATAGTTAGGTGATTTTACGGTTCCTATTACTAGGAATTCATTGTCTGTCTGTCACCAGATATTTATTTTGTTTCAGTAGATTTGTTGTTATTTTACCAACCACAGTAGCAGCTCAATGTACTAAAAACAAAATAAATATCTGTGAATATTTGCAAATACTTAGTTAATACCTACGTTTTTGCAGCGCAGTTAACAAATTGGAATTCCTCAGGGACCATGTCAAAGTGACGGTTTAAATTAAATTGTAAGTAATCTTGTACTATTTGTCATTTTGACAAGGTTTTAGAGTGGCCTAGGGTTCGAATTGGTTGAGTGTACCCTGCGACCATATACAACATGGACGTCTAACGCCAGCTCTAAAATGCCACCAAAACCAATTGTTCAATTGTGCCAAGACGGGCAGGACATATATAGCGCTTTTCTTAACACCGCGCATATTTCGGCGCAACATCTTTGACAAACGTTTATAGAATATAGCCAATCAAAACTTTGATGGACTAATCACAACTATGGCGGTTTAAGTTTTTATAGGTTGATATTGAAATTCATTACCGTGATGCATTGAAGAGGGGGTGCCACTTGTCAACTAAAATTCAGGACCGTTTTTAAAGGCAATTTAGTATGGCGTGTAGCTTCCATGTTTTATTTGTTCGTAGAATGTACCTATACACGGTGGAATTTAATCGATGAACAGGAACCCATTTTTCTAATTCAGTAATCGATGGCGGTCACGTTTATGTAGTACATAAGTGAAACCAAGTTTTTTTTTAGCATAATTTTTTTTATGTTGTAATTAAAATTTATTGTCACCCTACTAATGGTTTAGTCTGAAAAGTTTAATACCTCTTTTCAAACTATCAGCCATAGAAACTTAAAACATAAATGAGCAATAACCACTCACATGCTTTCATTTTTGCGATAGACTCTATTCCTATGTAAAATAAGATCGATGCATGGCTGATAGTTTGAAAAGAGGTATGAAACTTTTCAGACTAAACCATTAGTAGGGTGACAATAAATTTTAATTAAAGTTTAATTTCAACATAAAAATTTGTTATGCTAAAAAAAAACTTGGTTCCACTTAAGTACTACATAAACGTGACCGCCATCGATTACTGAATTAGAAAAATGGGTTCCTGTTCACCGATTAAATTCCACCGTGTATAGGTAGTACGGAATCCTACGCACGCAAGTCCGACTCACACGATTCTGATCGATTTTTTAGATTAATTATTAACCGTCAACCTTAATACTAGTATTTATGACATTAATTATCTATAATTAATCTCGAGGGAATTGCTGTTAGAGGTTATATCAATCAAGTTCTTATAAAACATATAAGTAACCCGCTGGGACATAAAACACACAGGCAATTTGATATTACGAACTGGGAGACCATTTGCGGAAATGTAAAGTAAAGAAAAATGTATTCAAATTATAATTTAAAATATACTCACAACTGGTCAGTATTGAAAGTAGAATCTTGGCAATCTTTGTGTATTTACGTACCTGGAAAAAGAAAAGAAACACTGATGAAATTAAATATTTAAAAGAATAAAGTGAAAATACATAGTTTGACACAGAGAGGTAATTTTTGACGTTTCCTTCAAAACGACAATTCAAGATAATCTACTCGTAATGCAAAATCTACACTCAAGGGGAAACAACGGGTCTGATATTTTCATAAAAAAAACTGCCAATATGCTGATTGGAAAAAGATTATAAAATAATTAATGAGCAACTGGAATCCATTTATAAATCAGATTTAAGCCAGATTTAGAAATTATCCAGATTTCAATCAAATAAAAATAAAAACTAAGAAAACCTATCTAACATCTGTCACAATTTTGTGCCCAGTGCTATCCATTAGAATTAGATTATGTTCAATACAGTGTGTTACACGAGCCACTAAAAACCTTGAACGGGGTGATTTGGTAGGTTATAGGTATACTGAACAACTTTTACTATGGAGCTAACCTAGAAATCTCAAAAAAATTGGCTCTTTCGTACAAAATGTCGTGATTGATCGGTCAAAATGTATGAAAAAGACGATTTTTTTTAGTTTTCGTGAGTGGCCCCATAGTAAAAAAATTTCTTCTCATAACTCAATTTCACAAAAAGGCCACATAACATCATGAGCCTTTTTCAGTCCGCTGCGTATGGACGTACTAGGAGGTAAATGTCAATAATCCCCACGCTGGGCAAGGCAATTGGCGATCGCAGTATTGCTTCCCCCTCCGCTCCCCTACGATGCTGCTGCCCATTATCAATTTTAGATAAATGAATGGTCACAAGACTTACACTGATACTTCAATCCCGTCCGACACCCACGGGAAGAGTTGGAGTGCTGACAAATGAATTCTTGCTGCCGTCACCACACGGCCAAAAGCACATATGTCGTCGTAATAAACGGTATTTAATGGCGTAAAGCGTGACAGTGGCTTATTGTGGTTAGGCGTTAATCGTTTATCATGCTACGCGTCACTTTTATCATGCTGACAAACAACTAAACACGAGACCATCAAAAGCCTCATCATCATTTTGCCTTGAAAGTATATTCTATCAGACCATACAAGCAGTGTTAGGTCGGGAGACAGCGTTTCTCATGGCTGTGTAGATCAATACGGGAGCGACAAACACCACCACAACTCTGACAGATGTAGTAGGCCTGTGGCAAACCGGTGCCGCGCTGATGACGCTTGGCGCGCTTACTAGCGAGTGTCTTAAACCAAGCATTGTCATGGATTTTACCCCAGTCTAATACCAGTTTGCGCCACTTATCTCTGCCCTCGACAAGCTCTTCCCATTTGTGGAACGGGATGTTGAAGGCGTACATTTCTCGCTTGGCACAATCTTTATGTCGTAACATTGGCCGACCAACTTTTCTCTTGGCATCAGCTATGGCACCAAGCATGACACGCCGCGACAAACGAGAAGGTTGCATTCGGTGCACATGCTCCAGCCAGCGTAAGCGTCAAAAGCCTACAGCATCCATTACTTACATAATATTACAACATGTGACAGTAAAACCTAAAGCACTAAGGTTAATGAGCCATTTCGTATTTAGTCATGTGAATAAGTACATTTGCACCTTTCTCTTGTACTTTACGATATTGACGAGCTTCTTGCTTCATAGTTCGTACACTTGGATCTTGCAACTTCTACTAAGTTATACAGGATGAAATTTAAAAATCAGTACCAGACATTTTGATTTTGACTAAAAAAAATCGACGTTATAGCCGATCTATTAAAAAAAATTTTGTTCACGAATCTCGGAGACATCGATATAGTAACTCGAGTAAGATACATAAAAAAAATCTGGCGAATCCTGTTTTGAAGGTGCATTCAGACCAAACGAGCATGAGCAATTGAGCATTCGCTATTCTAACCCCCTACTCTACGAAATTCGATTGTTACACAAAACGTGATTCGTTGATTTCGTAGAGTGGGGGATAGAATAGCGAATACTCGTTTGGTCTGAATGCACCTTAAGGTGCTGATACACTTGAGCATTCACTTGTAACAGAATAGCTAGCATTCGCCGTTTTTAATTTTGTCGAACTGAACAACGAACAAAATATGCAAAGAAATGTGTAATGTAGCATTCGCTAGAAGGCTAATTACAAGTGAATGCTCTAGTGTATCAGCACCTTTCAAGTCGGTTAAAAACGCGCGCTCTATAAGCTCGGTCGCGCTACTGTTTTACATTAATCGATTATTTTATGCAGACTTTACCCATCGTCAAAAGGTTAATAATTTAAAGCCAAAAAGTTGCGCAACAAAAATTGTAAGCACAGTTTACAGGTCTTTAAAACCCGGAAACGGCGTTATTCAAAGTTCTACTGGCCGGCGTTTGCGCAGTTCGCCAAACCGCATACACAAAAGGGCGTAACTCACACTGATTTCCTATGAAAATATAACCTTTCATGTTTCAATGTAGTGTAACCTTTCGACAGCTTTAGATATTAATGCTTGCGCGTTACTCTGACGAGCTGTAGGTGCCATAATTCATGGTAAAGATCGTTTTAATAGTTTGTTACGTCTGCAACAACTTAGTTGTGTTAGATGGTATCGTATGGGTAGTAAATTAGTTACACCGCCACATAGAGTACAGGCTTATTTATTATATTCGTATTCAGAACATTTGTATGTAATGGATTGTACATAGTTTCGATTCACTGTTGAATATTGTGCTACATGTTTCGAATAAATAAGAAGTAAAAAAAAGATTCCATATCAATTAATTATTGTTTTGTTACAATTTAGACTATTTTGGCAGCAGTAACAAGGTAAATTAGTGAAGTTAAGTTACCGAAATAGGTACTGGTGAGGTAAGTACTATTGTAGATAAATAATATGGTTAAAAATACCCCCTGGTTCACCATCACCGAATAAAATGAACCTATCATCAAGTCAAGTCAAATGATTCTTTATTCAAATTGGAATAGCAACAAACTCTTTTGAATAGTCTAAGTTACATAAAATTAAAACTACTTCCGGTTCTAACCCTACACCACTGACCCTGAGAATAACCGGTAAGAAACATCACCGAATGTGCCACATAAATGTTAGCTGAACTATCCTTAGGGGGTTAATTTAATACTGACGTTATCTTGATGGACTTTTACTACGAGACCGACATCCGAATCGAGAAAAAAAATTGATGTTCCATAGTACAAACCTTGAGATATTTGTAGGAGGAAATATGGAATATAAGATTTTTTTCTAGAATCGGATGTCGATCCCATAGTAAAAGTTCATCATGACCTCAGAATTAACAACCTAAAGTTTGGCCGGTGAATGAAAAATCACCTGTGTCTGGAGAAGATAATTTTATTTGATGGATGGATTAATCCCGGAATTGTGAAACTAGTTACTTACCTTGAATTGTGTAAGTCGAGGCAAATAACTAAAACAGAAATAACAATAACAATCAACAAAAGGACACTGAAACTAATTCAAAAAATTACATAAAATCCTATTTCCCCAGTTCCAGTGGTCGCTAATCTGCACGCACCGCGCTATAAATCAAAATCGAGCAGTTCCTGTCTTTCGGTTAAGCCATATTTATGTGGTAGCTTCTCGTATATCGCTGGGAATTGCGCAATTTAATCGTATTATGTCGTTTCTAGTAGAATATTGATTATAGCAGGATATGTGCTTCATCATCATCATTTCAAGACGTCCATTGTTGAACATAGGCCTCCCTTTTGGATCCCACATACACCGGTTGGAAGCGACCTGCATCCAGCGTCTCCGTGATCTTCAAAAGAATGTCTGTCCATCTCGTGGGTCGACTGGACGTCTTACACTGCGTTTGCCAAACCGTGGTCTCCACTTAAGCACTTTTTGACCCCATCGGCCATGCTGTTTCGACTCAGTATATAAAAAAAACCAGTGCACTTATATTTCCTTTTCACGCTAGATTTTAATCCATACATCAAAAATTAGAAACAAAACATCATCTTATACAAAAATCACAACTGTTTCACGTTTTTTATCTATGGTATAATAAAGCATATTATACCATAGATGAATTTCTGAATGAACAGACAAATTGTATTTAATATTGACAGTCTATATATAATAAAATTATTGATTGGGTATTTATATGACATTTATGATTTCTAGAATAATGTATTGTTTATATTTGTAAAAATTGTGTTATATAATATTTAGTTTTAATGAAATTGCTATGCTCTATCAGAGCTCATGTGTGAACTGTGTAACTAATCTTAAGTCCTTATTGTACAACATGCATCGCAATAAATAATAAGAATTAGAATAAGAATTTAAGGGACACAAAATAAGCTGAAGTGGCAGTGGGCTGGCCATATTAGCCGTAGAACCGACAACCGTTGGGGTAAACGAGTTCTTGAGTGGAGACCGCGTCTCGGCAAGCGTAGTGTAGGACGCCCTCAGGCAAGGTGGAGCGAAGATTTGCGCAGGATGGCTGGCAGGAGCTGGATGCGAGCAGCCGAAGATCGAGAACGGTGGCGTGAAATTGGGGAGGCCTACGTCCAGCAGTGGACTGCGATAGGCTGATGATGACGATGATGAAAATAAGACAACGAAAAGAATTTTGACCCGTGTGTGTGCGTACGTTCGTGCGTGCGTCATATTAGATGGCACACAGCGCGTGACCAGCAAAAGGTGTGTCATCTCAACTATAACATTTCAAACGCTACAACCCCATCGCTACGCACACGCGCACGCACACGTGCTGCACACGCATCCGGTGTAGCTCGGCCTTAAGAGATGAAATGCTGGACAATACCACACCCCAGTTCCACAACTTTCATAAAGGGTGTGCCTACACCAACTGAATGTAATTTGCAGAAATACATTACAAATTAGCCTGTTTACATTGCTAGCACAGCGCCATATCATTGTAACTATTAAGTAAGATAATTGAAATATGCGATTACGTATTTCATTTCAATTGCAATAGGACAAATATTTGTAAAACGCATAATCTACATTTCAAATGGTCACTCGCGTAGTCGAGAATGCAAATGGCTTGACAAATTTCGATCCATATGGCGGATCTTCAACTGGAGCACTTGCGGACATAGCCACGTGATGTTACGCCAGTGACGTGTTGTATTAAATATTACAGATTTACAGAGTTGTACAGTAAATGTTTATAGTAAACTATATATTTACAGACATATTGGACGAAGTCAAAAAATTTGGATCACAGTATTTTATACCTACGTGTAGGTAAGCATATAATTTTCTGCACGCGTAACGTATTGTTTGCATACCAGTTTCATACTAAATATTTCAATCTACAAAATACTTACGCATGCTGATATGTGTCTTCACTTCTGTACCTTCTATCCCAGAGCATGTCACCCCTTCCAAAAACTCTATGCCCCTTGTGGCTTGCCGAGAGCTAAGTTGAAGGGTCCACGGAAAAACCATGTCCAGTGCTTTAAAAAATCAGGGTGTGAATTTACCTTATTCTGTTAAAAGTAAAGTGGTTTTTCCTTCCGTAATTTGAATTGACTAGACATGTTCTTTCCGTGGACCCTTCACTTGTCTTGTTAACTAACTTACTAACTTGTTGTTATCAAATAACCTTTATCATATGCCAGAACAGCGGCCCTA
>JALPQI010007593.1:0-59019 GCA_025490895.1 Thaumatotibia leucotreta | reverse complement strand
CGCAATAATATGGACATGATTACAAAGTTGATTGAATAATTAATCATTTAATCATTTTCAGAAAATTACTTTTTTGACACTATTAACCATGTAAACCTTTGCAAATAGTCACCTTAAAATTTCGAAATAAATTTTCACAAAATTATTTGTTTAATTATTCACTTTGGAGTCATGTCCATGTTATTGCGAACAATGACGCATATTTGTCCGATCTCTGCTCGAAAGAGACAACTTTATAGCTCCCCATGCATGAAAGAATAAAATGTGTCGCACATTAATATTGAACTTTTTAGACAAATCACGAAAAATATGACAATCTTGTCACATCACATAATCAGCCTATAATAGTCTACTGCTGGACGTAAGTCTCTCCTATTAACTATGCGTATAGACGCATTAGGAGGTAAATGCCCATAATCGCCACGCTGGGCAAGCGGATTGGCGATCCCCAGTAATGTGTCCAGTTGTCCACTATGATGACGCTGCTGCCCATCGTCAATCTTTTATCAAACAATGGTCAGTGACACTTCAATCCCTTAGTCGACTCTTACGACACCCGCAGGAGTTGGGGTGGTGACAAATGTATTGCTACTGCCGTCACCACACGGTCGAGAATCTTGTACTTTTAATAAAGAAACCGTATTACAAATAGAAAAACTTTTTAATGCCTTTATCATACTCATAAATCATGGTCATATTCCGTTATTTAAAGCCATACCATCAAGTTTAGTGATACAGACCTGACTTTGAACTTAGATTAGTTCGCCTTTTGTATAGATAGTTCTACGAGAGTTGAGGTCACGCACACATGAACATGTAAACACACGGGAATTTGAAATTAGTGTTATTTTTTCGTACTGACAGCAAACCTAATTGCAACTGTAAGATTGGCCGAAAAGTTTGTTCAAGGGATTCAGGAGGCTTCAATATTTTGACGCAATTCATTCATTCATTCACTACATTTTTTGCAGTTAGTACTTCATTTGGATGTGTGATCATCATCAGATATCGGAAAAATATGCGTCATTGTTCGCAATAATATGGACATGACTCCAATGTTGATTGAATAATTGATCATTTAATCATTCTCAAAAAATTACCTATTTGACACCGGTAAATATGAAAACCTTTGCAAATAGATACCTTAAACCTTATAAATATAAATTTTTAAGAAATTATTCGTTTAATAGGGATGATGACTGTAGTTAAAATAAATTATTTAACATTATGCACGACATAATACACGACGAAATTATTACTAAGATGTTGATTACAGTAATTTTTGTACCGAACTTCTATTTAATAAATTGAAAAGAACTTAGAAGAGTAGGTCATTTGGCAGTACTCAAACGTGACGTCACTTTTGAGTATTTCATATAAAATTCCATAGTAGTGATCGTTTTGACAGTTCGAAAAAAGATGCTGATTGACTTGCCAGTCATCATGCCTATTATTCATTTAATCAACATTGGAGTCATGTCCATATTATTGCGAGCAATGACGCACATTTTTCCGATCTCTGGTCATAAGTCACCTCAACTCTGGTGAAATTACCTATACGTTAAGTTTTACTCTTGTGCAATAAAGTTTAAATAAGGGCATTTTCACTTCTAGGGACACCCAATTAGCTTAACTCTCACAAAAAAGTTAAATGTCAGTTTTGTAACGACAATTAAGCATTAAATATTAACAAAAATATTTTTTTGTCGTTTAATCCAGAAATAATACGCGTTTATGCAATATAAAAACATGAATAAAGTGGATTTACGTAAATATTTCTTGCTAATTGTCGTTACAAAACTGACATCGAAGTTAACTTTTTTGTGAGAGTTAAGCTAATTGGGTGTCCCTAGAAGTGAAAATGCCCATAAATAAAAGGTTAAATATTGAATTCTCTATTAGTTACAATACCTCTTGTTCTTTCCTGGCGAGTGCGGATTGCAAGACATCCTGCTGAACTTCGTACTGCTTCTTGAGTTGTTCTTTCATTTGTCTCTCCGCCTCCGCGTGCACTTCCAGCATCTAACATATAAGTTATTACAGTCGCCATCTTGATCATGAATTGGGGCCTCAAAGCTCCCCAATTTTTATTTACGTAGGTATTTTTTATACATTTTAATGGTTGTTCTCCGTTTCAGGGCATGATCAGTACCGTGTTCCGGTTAGGAAAAGGTAAAATACATTTTTTTCCAAAAAAATTTTTCATTTTCTTCGGAGTGTCGGCTAATTTGAAAGACCTGACCCATAGAAAAATAAAAATCACGAAAAAACAAAAAAATCTTCTCTTTTACCTTATTGGAGAACGAAACTGAACGGAGAATAACCATTAAAATTTCACCTTGTATAATTTCTATTCTTTCAATCGTAACAGGAAAAAAAAAGTACCAAAATTTACTCTAATTTCCATTCCGATACCGCCATACAAAATGTTTTAAAAAATGGTAATGGAATGAAAAAAAAACCTTGGGAAAAAAATCTTTTATCAGGATCGAATGAGCTCGACTCTGAATACAAATAAATAAAAATAAATATTTTGGAACATCTTACACAAATCGACCTAGTCCCACGTTAAGCTCAATTAAGGCTTGTAACGTAGGTACCAGGCGACGATATACACCGTGTTTTTATTGATTTCCGATAAATTGGACAGGTTACTTGGGACATTAAAAGAAGTTGCCTGGTATATCGGCTTTTGTTAATTTGTTTAAAAAATTTTTTGTTCGTTTTCATACATAATAATTGTAATGGCAAGTTTGAGAGAACCTTAAGAATAAGATCTCAGGCGACTGACGGGTCACGTCAAAATAAGTAACATTAGGATGTAATAAAGGTTGTAGTACTTACAGTACACTTGTTCAGTCATCAAACTTATTTTTTTAATAACTCAATAACAGTAAGAGACACTAGTTTCTTAGAGAAATTGATTATTTTTGACCTAAATAAGCTTCCCTTTAATTTAACGGAAAACAATAAAAACACGGTGTATATAATAGATAGATACATATAGATACTTAAATACATAGACAGCCATGAACAATAAACAAATATTTTTGATAAATAAATACACAAATAATGCCCTCGCCGTGATTCGAACCCGGAACCTCCAGCTTCGCTACGGCTACGGAGTGTGTGAGTTCGTACGGCTACCAACTAGGCTACGGAGTGTGACAAAGACAAAGGTATGAGTATTATATTTTTCTCTAATCGTCGTTGCCGTAAAATAAAAGAACCGCATTTTTTTTAACCTCAAGACGACGGCTATCAGGGAAAACTATAATATTCTTACCTTCAGAAAACTTTACATAGCAAGTTGGAGATTTTTTTTTCAAAATTGCTTTTTCTGCCCTCCGGCCGGCAAACAGCACATTGCCGGTCGCTGCGCTAAACTAAGTTGCCGCCTGCCAGCTCCGTTGAGCAGAAAAATAGTATACACACCTCGGCCAATAAATGGGAAAGAATCGGATGACGTGTAATTGTAGGCCGTGGCGAAACCGAGGCCTACACTTAACTTTTACACTTAAACGGCCTTGGCATGTAATCCACTATTGATTGTTGATTGTGGAATTTTCCTGAACAAACGTCGGTGATAATAAAAAAACTAAGTGATTTTACAATGTTCTATGCGAGGAAAATGGTCTATTTTACAAATAATAACTAGACCTTGAAGAAAAGTACAGTTAAAATCCATTACCGCACTATTGTCGCAAAGTGATACGTTCTATGCATAAGTTATAAATTTTGCTTTCTGTAATCTATAAAAAGAGTATTTATACATGATTTCTTTAAGACATAAATAACTTTGTACCTTTTTGTTGAATTCCTTGTCCTTTTCAATTTGTTCCTTCTTGATCATGTCTTCAACTTTAGCTTCGATCAGCTTTTTCTCATCGTGACCTATTAAAATAATCATTATGCAGGGTCATTTTATATTCACCTTAATCTTTAGGGGGTTAATTCTGAGCATGATTGATGGGCATTTTTTCGGTGGCAACATTTTACATTATCCGATTTCCGTGGGTATGTCATAATTTTTTTGATATCTTGGTAGTTATCAACTACGTCTACCAATATAATACAAGGTGCCCATGAGGAAAGGGAAACATTTTAACAGCATATTCCTGAGACTAAAAGAAGCAAAAAATGTTACGTGAGTTTTGGTCAAATCTGCAAAAAAAAAATTTTTTTTTGTTTTTTTTTGATGTTTTGAATGCCTCAATACACAAAAAAAGGATTTTATTAATGAAACTATCGCAAAAAATGCACTTTAAACGTTTTTTTTTTTCTCATTTGCTAGGTAATTAAAGATTTTTTTTTGTTCATTTGATGTCTGTCAATGAAGTGTGACAAGACTAAGACAACATGGTAACAAAATCGTTTCCTAAAATGGGTTTATCATAGCGTAACGGGCTAAAACGGTTTTAGGAAAAAATCTAATTTCCTCTTAAAATAGACTCAATCCAGAAAACTTCATATGACATTTTTAACTTCAAATTTGGTCAGAAATCCGCTGTCGATTTTTTTCCTCATGGGCACCGTGTATATCCAAAAGTTCTTGCATCTCTCATGGGATTTGTGCTGCGACCATAACGCCAGCTCAAAAATGCCCCCAAAACCAATTGTTCAATTGTGCCAAGATGGGCAGGACACGGCGCTTTTCGTGACACCGCGCATATTTCGGAGCAACATCTTTGACAAATGTTTATTGAATATCACCAATCAAAACTATGATGGACCAACCACAACTATTTTTAAATGGCGGTTTAAGTTTTTATAGGTTGATATTCAAATTCATTGCCGTGATGCATTGGACAGGGGGTGACACTTGTCAACTAAAATTCAGGACCGTTTTTGAAAGGCAATTTAGTATGGCGCGTGGCTTCCATGTTTTATTTGTTCGTAGGATTTGTGTGATAACTGTGATAAGGCTGACCAAAGTCACTGCGGTTAAAACGCTCGGAGAAATGCCCTGATGAATATTTACTACGGGGGCGACATCCGATTCGAGAAAAAAAATCTGCCGTTCAATATAAACCCTGAGATATTAGTTGGCGGTAATGTAAGAAACATCACATTTTCTTTTTTCGAATCGACCACGAATGCCGTAAAAATAAAGGGTGAGCACTCTTAAATTGTCGCTAACATAATTCAGTTTTTTCCTAGACTCGACTTTTTTGATAAAACTTAAATTACATTCATAATTTGCAACGTACTGGCATGTTTTATTCTAAAAAATAAACAGTCACTCGCTTTTATCTTTCAAAGTGTCTTCAAAGGAAAAAAGTGTTCGAGATTTTATTTTGCAAAAATGTACTATGAACACCTTATAATCTACTTTGGAACTTGCAAAATCGTGCGATACAACTCGGAGAATTTTATCGTTGTGCATTAGACAAGGAATAAAACTGTTTAAGCTGGTCTATTTTGTCGTAAACTTTCAAATAATAAACATTTTTGTGTAATATTTTACTGTATTAACCTTTATTCAACTTGCGACAATTTAAGAGTGCTCACTCTTTATCTGACTCAACCTTTGAGCGAAATAACTTACATTTTTTAAGGCAGACTGCCTGCGACCACGGATGTAACGTCATGCCCGAAACGTCAGGATAATATTGAACGTAAGTTTCCCCGATTAAGATCCGTTTGTCGTTAATATATGAGTGATAAATGATAATCTTGAAAGTATAAATCAATATGATATAACTTACATTCGATCGCTCGATTCATTTTGAGTTCTCTGATTGTGTGCAATTCAGCGATTTCATTTTGAAGATAGGCGACCTGTAAAAAAAGGGTTCGTCAGTTTTAGACTATATTAGCAGAGACCGGAAAATCCATAACAAAACAAAAGACTTTTTTTTACAAATATATCTGCGAACTGGTTTCACTATATGTATGTATGTCGAAAATGTCAAATTCTATTGAAAGTCAGTCATATTTGTTTACATTTTTTTTGCTTTTTGAAGAAGGGTATACAGTGTGTGTGCGAAAATGGGTAATAATAATAATACGCATTACCAGCAATCATTTCCACGTATTAACAGTTGACAAATATTTGAATTAATTCATTTTATTTCTTTCGAACGATCAATGTAACGCGTGTACTGCTTAGTTGTCAAATGCTGCGAGTGGCTGCGATCTGTCATTGTCAAACGCGATTTATTTTGAAGTACATTGCATCTCACTCAACTTTTCTTAGAAAAATAATTACTACTAAAATTAGAATCCTTGATCAAATTAATGCTCATATCATCATCATATCAAACGAAAGTACGTCCACTGCTGAACATAGGCCTCCTCCAAAGATTGCCACAATGACCGGTCCTGTGCCACCCGCATCCAGCGGACTCCTGCGACCTTCACCAGATCATCAGTCTTGGTAGACTGATGATCAGAATTTGGCTAAAAATGCTGATCTAATTTCTCGGTTTCAATGGGCATTTTCACTTCTAGGGACACCCAATTAGCTTAACTCTCACAAAAAAGTTAACTTCGATGTCAGTTTTGTAACAACAATTAAGCATTAAATATTAACAAAAATATTTGTTTATCATTTAATCCAGAAAGAATACGCGTTTACGCAATATAAAAACATGAATAAAGTGGATTTACGTAAATATTTCATGATTAATAATTGTCGTTACAAAACTGACATCGAAGTTAACTTTTTTGTGAGAGTAAAGGTTAAAATGCCCCAATAAAAGCCTGCATGATGGTACCACACTGTAGCGTGTTACTGTTGGTACAAGGCAATGTAATATAGTAATACGGTTGGTAACCCTGATTTGGTTCAGTAGTTTTATTATTTTTTCTTTTCTTGTCTAGGATATGTTATCTGTGCTGTGTGAAAAATGTAGCGGAGCTCATTGTATCGAACGTTATTATTTAAAGTAATAAAGTAGATAATCTTTGTTTAAAACCATTTGTTTTACTCATTTTCTAATAGGTTATGGGTCCAGGCACATAATCCTATAAAATACAGTAAAACAATTGGGTCGGAGACTGTTTCGTCGAAGAAAATTATTGTCGGTACCGGTGTACACGAAGCGTGCATTTCGGCCATTTTGTGGTTGAGTCGGCAGTAAGAAATAAAATACTTATGAAGCAAGGAAAGGACGAGCAGGAAGTTAGAAAAACATAATGGAAGATAATAAAGTGAATGGGAACCATATCAAATTAGAGGGAGCGTCTAATTGGAATGTATGGAAATTCCAATCAATGATTTTGTTACGAAGTCATGACCTACTAGAAGTTGTGCAAGGCATCAAGGTCAAGCCGGAAGCCGCAACTGAAATAGCAAAATGGGAAAAACAAGACGCGAAAGCACAAACATGGCTTGTAACTCGAATGTCAGAAAATGCAATGATGCATATTTTAACTTGTACTACAGCCGCGGAAATGTGGAAGAAATTGGCTAGTGTGTATGAACAAAAGTCAGAAACAAGTATACATATAGTGCAACAGCGATTCTTTCAATACAAGTACGAAGAGGGAACAGAGATGTCCACATTTCTATCTAAAATTGAAGATTTGAAAAATCAACTAAAACAAATGGGAGAAGATATTTCCGAAAAATTTGTTATCACAAAAGTACTGATGTCACTTCCAGAATGTTATAAGCACTTCGTATCGGCGTGGGAATCGGCGTCGGATGATAAACAAACTTATGATAATCTTGTAGCAAGATTGTTAATAGAAGAGGAGCGACTGAAAGACAGAGGGGAATCATCGCAATCATCAGCATTTGTTGCTAAGAAAATTGAAAAGAAAGAAATAAAGTGCTTTAAGTGTAATAAAGTGGGACATTTTCAAAGTGAATGCCGTAGCAAGCGAAACAATAATTCGGAAAGTGCAAATCAGTCGGGTAAAAAGTGTTATTATTGCAAGAAGTCGGGACATTTAAAAAGCGAGTGTTGGTTTCGAAAAAATAAAGATAAAGACAATAACGCATTTGTAGCTGTGAGCTCTAGTGAACATTTTCAAAATAAAAAGTGGCTTGTGGACTCGGGTGCGAATCGGAATATGTGCTGTAATCGTAGTCTGTTTACGACATTTACAGAGTTATCAGAATCTGTTCTCGTAGGTGATGGTAACGTGTGTAGTGCGTTTGGTTGTGGACAGGTGGCGCTGCAAGTCTATGACGGCCACGAATGGGTAGATACCACCATAAACAATGTTTTATTCGTGCCGGAATTGAAAACAAACTTACTATCTGCCAATCGTGTAACCGATCGAGGTTATGTGTTGGTCACGGACAATAAAGCTTGCAAAATCTATAAACAGAATAAACTGTGTGCAGTGGCTTATCGTAATGGAGACATGTGTTTCTTGGAAGTGCGTTACAAACAAGGAACAGCAAATGTGGCTCTTGTGCAACCAAATTTAAAAGAATGGCATCAACGATTAGCACATCAAAACATGCGTCAGGTTAAAACGGTGCTAAATAATAACAATATCACAGTGACAGATGACACGGATATAAAGTGTGAGAGCTGTTTGGAGGGCAAGATTCATCGTTTACCATTCAGCGCAAGCGAAACCAAGACAACTAGGCCATGTGAACTTATACATGCTGACACATGTGGGCCTATGGAGGTACCGTCTGTGGGAGGTTCCCGATATTATCTTATACTGAAAGACGACTACTCGAATTTCAGGACTGTGTACTGCATTAAAGGGAAAGATGAAGTGAAGAAATGTATTGAAAACTTTATAAACAAAGCTGAGAATATCACAAACAATAAAGTGCTTTACTTCAGATCAGATAATGGGACAGAATTCTGTAACAAAGATGTCCAAAATCTTTTTTCCAAGCATGGTATTATACATCAAAAAACAGTACCATATACCGCTGAACAAAATGGAAAATCTGAGCGAGAAATAAGGACATTATCTGAAGCCGCTAGAACTATGTTGTGTGCAGAACATTTACCAAAGAAGCTGTGGGCAGAAGCTGTCAAGACTGCAGCCTTTGTACTGAACAGAACTGGTAATAGCAATGAAGTTGGAAAAACTCCTTATGAGACATGGACAAAGAAAAAATATGATATTAATGAATTAAGAGTGTTTGGTACGCCTGTTTATGTCCATATCCCGAAGGAGAAAAGGAGAAAGTGGGACTCAAAAGCAGAAAAAGGAATAATGGTTGGTTATGGAGAAGAAGTTAAAGGTTACAGAGTGTTCTTCTCAGAGAACAACATTGTTGAGACTAAAAGGGATGTTGTGTTCATTGACAGACGTCAAAAAGAAAATGAACATAGTGTTCTGCTAGACTATGACACAGATACACTAGAACAATGTATTGAGCCTCCAAGACCTGAAGAAGACACGCCAAAACCGGGTAAATCCAGTGATAGTATACAGCAAGTGGTTTCTAGTGAAAGTGAGCAACAACCTGGATTACCTGAAGAAAGTCTAGATGAATCTGTGGGCACAATAGTGAGTGATGGAAGTTTATATGTGCCATGCACTAGCGATGAGGGATCAAGTGATGAAAGTGATGACAACATAACACCACGTCAGAAAAGTACTCGCGAGAGGAAACAGACTTCATTTTATGCTTATCATCATGTTGCTACCTCAGAAAGTGAACCTAAAACATATCAAGAAGCTATGCGCAGGCAGGATGCTGGTAGATGGCAAGAAGCGGTACAAAGAGAACTGGATACCCTGAAAGAAAATAATACTTGGGAGTTCTGTGAGAAGCCTGTTGGTGAAAAGACTGTAAGTAGTAAGTGGGTATTTAAAATAAAAAACTCTAGTGGTAGTAATCAGTACAAAGCTAGGTTGGTAGCTAGGGGCTTTAAACAAAGATGGTAGCAGAGCGTGGTTCCGATCCACGGACCTCTGCTACCATCTTTGTTTAAAGCCCCTAGCTACCAACCTAGCTTTGTACTGATTACTACCACTAGAGTTTTTTATTTTAAATACCCACTTACTACTTACAGTCTTTTCACCAACAGGCTTCTCACAGAACTCCCAAGTATTATTTTCTTTCAGGGTATCCAGTTCTCTTTGTACCGCTTCTTGCCATCTACCAGCATCCTGCCTGCGCATAGCTTCTTGATATGTTTTAGGTACATGATATGTTTGAACAAAGTGATATGATGAATTTATGTGAAATATATGCACCAGTAGCAAATTTGTCCACCTTTAGATTATTCGTGTGCATAGCTACTAAGTTGAACTTACCTATTTACCAAATGGATGTAACAGGTGCATTTCTATATGGCAATATTGATGAAACTGTGTACTTAGAATTACCAGAAGGTGCCTATACTGGTGATAAAAATGTAGTAAAACTAAAGAAATCTCTGTATGGTTTAAAAAAATCACCAAAATACTGGAATGACAAGTTTAATTCTGTAATAACTAAGCAAGGTTTTGTAAGGTCTCTAAGTGACTCTTGCTTGTATATAAAAATTACTGGAAACACAAAAACATATTTGTTATTATATGTTGATGATTTATTAATATTTGGAAATGACAATACTGAAATATGTGACCTTAAGTCAATGCTGAACAAAGAATTCAAAATGAAAGATTTAGGATTAGTGTCTAACTTTCTAGGTATACATGTAAAACAGGATTTAAAAAATGGTGTTACTAAATTGAGTCAAAAAGAATATCTTGAACATGTTTTAGAAACTTATAAAATGCAAGACTGTAAAGAAATGGCTACCCCTATGGATTTGAATTTCAATGCAAAAATATTAGATGAAAGTAATGATAGCGTGCCTGACAAAAATATTGAAAAGCAATGTAGAAAAATTATAGGAAGTTTGTCTTATGCAGCATTAGGAACAAGGCCGGATATTTGTATTGCTGTGTCAATATTAAGTAGATATCAAAATAATGCCAATAATAATCTGTTAACTGCCCTAAAACGAGTACTAAGGTACATAAAACATACAGTTCATTATTCTCTGATATTTAAATGTAATAATGATATGTTGGTAGGTTATTGTGATGCCAATTGGGGGGGAGATTTGAAAGACCGTAAGTCAACCACTGGTTATTGTTTCATGTTTTCTAATTGTTTAATCAGCTGGTGCTCAAAGAAACAGGCTAGTGTAAGTTTGTCCTCTACACAGTCTGAATATGTTGCCATTAGCATGGCGGCAAGTGAAGCTTGTTGGCTAATCAATTTATTAAGAAATTTCGATTTTGATAATGTGTGTCCAGTTGTGATGCTTAGTGACAGCCAAAGTGCCATAATGGCTGCTAATACTGATAGTGTAAAGCGACTGAAACACATAGATATCCGATTTCATTATGTTAAAGAGTTAATTAAAAAGGGCAAATTAATGTTAAAATACATAAAGTCTGAGGATCAGACTGCCGATATGTTTACTAAGGCATTAAGTAAGAATTTGTTGTCAAAGTTTACAAAAAATTGTGGCTTATATGGAAAGTGAGTGTTTTTTAAGTTTTTCTTTTCTTAGTATGTATTACATTGAGCGGGGGTGTTGGTACAAGGCAATGTAATATAGTAATACGGTTGGTAACCCTGATTTGGTTCAGTAGTTTTATTATTTTTTCTTTTCTTGTCTAGGATATGTTATCTGTGCTGTGTGAAAAATGTAGCGGAGCTCATTGTATCGAACGTTATTATTTAAAGTAATAAAGTAGATAATCTTTGTTTAAAACCATTTGTTTTACTCATTTTCTAATAGTTACACATGTTTTCCTTGAAAATTGTTGCAATAATAGTAGTAGTAACGTAGTTTTTAAAAACAAAGTAAAAAAGTTCCTATTAGATACTCTCACATAGTTATTTTAATTTTAGATTTAAGTGATAATAGAGTACAAAAAGTTAGCTGTTAGTTTTATATTGCTGATGGTGCATGCTAATAAGTAATTATAAGTATTAATAAGAGTGCTTAACCTCGCCGTTAAACTTTGGTTTGGCGAAATTGTAGTAGTAAGCATCTTTGTATTGTTATTGTAAATAAATAAATAAAAAAATAAACACATACCTGTCGCAGTGTATACAGTAAGAGCAGGTCGGTGTCTCCTTTGATGTCCAGTTTTCGAGCGCTGAGGTCCAGACCCGGGAATAAGGCGTGTAACTCCCGCTTGTACGCTTGACGGGCTTCGTCCACCTGGTGAACATAATTCAATTAGTATACTAACGAGCTAGAATAACGATAACCTATAGGTACTAGCGATGTAACGAATACTCGCATTCGCGAATATTCGCATTCGTATTCGCATTCGCAAAAAATTTACGCGAATATTGCGAATATTTTTATCCAATTATTTCATTCACTTAAGGCAGGAAGTACTACATTCTAAGTTGACCTTAATACGTCTAGTTAGTCTTAATATGTCTAGGTATAAAAACATGCGACTCTAAAAATGTTACATTTTAACTGAATGATGAATAAAATGTAAAATTTATTATTATTTTCAACATTACTGCACAATATTGCACATACAAAAGAGTATAAATGTCGGACTTAATGCCTTTGTGCATTTTCTACCAGCATAATCTAATGTTTGTGTATATGTATGTTGTATAATACCTAATATTCGCATTTGCGAATATCATCATCATCATCAGCCTATGTTAGTCCACTGCTGGACGTAGGCCTCTCCTATTAACTATGCGTATAGACGCATTAGGAGGTAAATGCCCATAATCGCCACGCTGGGCAAGCGGATTGGCGATCGCAGTAATGTGTCCACTATGATGACGCTGCTGCCCATCATCAATCTTGTAGAGTAGTCAGTGACACTTTAATCCCTTAGTCGACTCTTACGACACCCGCAGGAGGAGTTGGGGTGGTGATGGTATTTGCGAATATGAATCGCAAATATTCGCATTCGCATTCGCGAATATTCCAAAATCGATATTCGTTACATCGCTAATAGGTAATACATAGTTTAATGTGCAGCTATCATATCATGTCCTTAGTGGCTTTTACTTATAAATACAGTACCTGTCAAAAGTTTAAGGTCACTCCATGATTTCGGTGCATAATTAACTTTCGAGCGATCGTTTTTTTGTGTTAACCCTTTGACCATTTGACAGCTCTGTTAAAGCATTCAATTTCGAACCTTACTTATTTGTAAATTGACTTGGTTTTGTTTTTTATATGACGACAAATATTTTGCCAATACCCATTAAAGGGTTAATAGTAAAATATTGTACCTACTTATATCTAATTTAAAAGCAATTTATTCCGATGCCATAAATTCCGAACAATTCAACTAAATGTAATGAAATTCTGAACAAATTATAGCCCAAAACGTCGACTTTGTATCAAAATCTCATCATTTCTCCGGGTACATACATAGTTACATCTCCCAGAAGCATTGAACAGCTCCCTATAGCGCCAGCCTGAGGCCACTAAACGGCCGGATCATTCCCCTATGTACAGTAGATATACAGGGTGTAAAGGTTTTAGTAACGATGTCTTTTACACACTGTATAAATAGATGCGGCTGAATGCGCCACACACACTAAGATATAGTATTAACGACCCATTAATCCATGGGTAATGATCCTTTATAGAAAGTAAGCTACGCTCCCTATTGCAACATGTAACCTTCATCGTATGGAACTAAATTACCATATAAGGAAACCCTTTCTATTAA
The DNA here is from genome assembly GCA_025490895.1 of Thaumatotibia leucotreta. Lineage (NCBI taxonomy): Eukaryota > Metazoa > Arthropoda > Insecta > Lepidoptera > Tortricidae > Thaumatotibia > Thaumatotibia leucotreta. The sequence goes on along the minus strand of JALPQI010007593.1, from coordinate 45,417 downwards.
AATTTAATAGAAAGGGTTTCCTTATATGGTAATTTAGTTCCATACGATGAAAGTTCTTGGTAGAATGACCTTTATTTAATAAAGGTCATTCTACCAAGAACTTTGAGTATCATTTCTGCAGTGTTATTCACTAAGGAAACCGCCTTGCTGTCAGCGCTGTGTCAGTGCTGCGGCAGCGTCGAGCCTAAAAATGGTATTCACTAATGTACTTTAAACGACACTAGCGCTCGGCGACGAATGCGGCGTGAGCTGGAACTACATTGCGTCGAAAGTTTGACGTTTAATGTATGAACTTCGTATTCTCTAAAGAAAAACAGCGACGAACTCGCCCACAACCTCGCTAACAGCCTCGATTCCTAATGTCAAATCAAACAGTTAGGATTTTAGACAAGGCTGTCTCGACATCGAGCTCGTTGACGAACGCAGCGTCGAATGTGTCAATAAGAGAATAGCATATCTGCTCCTGTAACGTCAGTCACTTCACCTACCTTCTCCCAGAATCGGTCGCTGAGCACCGCCTTCTCCCTCTCCTCGGTGAAGGCAGTCTCCGCCTTGGTCAGGTCCTGGCGGAACTGCTTGAGGTACCGTTTGGTGACGCGATGCTTTAGAGGCGCAAAGCTACTAAAGAATGTGATCAAATGATCCGATATTTTATAGTGACAGCATACATGATTGGATAATTTATTATGACGACCTCAAGAAATTGTCGAATCATTTACTGATCCTCAATCGGATCACTTCTTATGACAATCTCCATAAAAGATCGGATCATTTGTTGTGACCACTCTAATATTTTTTGTTATGGACTCAATAAATGATCATACTACTTACTCCCCGCCTCGTCCCTTGAGTGACAGATCTACTAAATAGCCACTGACATACTTCATGTTATAATAGCAACATCTCCCCACTCAGGCATTTATCAAAGTTTCTCTAACCAGTCAATTTGACTGTTCCCAGAAGCGATCCTTGAACAGCTCCCTATAGCGCCAGCCTCAGAACAGTAAACGGGCGGATCATTCCCCTACCTTCTCCCAGAAGCGGTCGCTGAGCACCGCCTTCTCCCTCTCCTCGGTGAAGGCAGTCTCCGCCTTGGCCAGGTCCTGGCGGAACTGCTTCAGGTACCGTTTGGTGGATGCGATGCTTTAGAGGCGCAAAGCTACTAAAGAATGTGATCAAATGATCCGATCTTTTATAGTGACAGCATACATGATTGGATAATTTATTACGACGATCTCAAGAAATTTTCGAATCATTTACTGATCCTCAATCGGATCACTAAATATGACAATTTCCATAAAAGATTGAATCATACTACTTACTCCCCGCCTAATCCCTTGAGTGACAGGCATCTATTAATAGCTACTGACATACTTCATGTTATAATAGCAACATGTCCCCACTCAGGCATCTACTAAAGTTTCTCTAACCAGTCAAATTGACTGTTCCCAGAAGCGAACCTTGAACAGCTCCCTATAGCGCCAGCCTCAGGCCACTAAATGGCCGACATCTACTAAATAGCCACTGACATACTTCATGTTATAATAGCAACATGTCCCCACTCAGGCATCTACTAAAGTTTCTCTAACCAGTCAATTTGACTGTTCCCAGAAGCGATCCTTGAACAGCTCCCTATAGCGTCAGCCTCAGGCCACTAAATGGCCGACATCTACTAAATAGCCACTGACATACTTCATGTTACAGTAGCAACATCTCCCCACTCAGGCATTTATCAAAGTTTCTCTAACCAGTCAATTTGACTGTTCCCAGAAGCGATCCTTGAACAGCCCCCTATAGCGCCAGCCTCAGGCCACTAAATGGCCGACATCTACTAAATAGCCACTGACATACTTTATGTTACAGTAGCAACATCTCCCCACTCAGGCATCTATCAAAGTTTCTCTAACCAGTCAATTTGACTGTTCCCAGAAGTGATCCTTGAAGAGCTCCCTACAGCGCCAGCCTCAGAACAGTAAACGGGCGGATCATTCCCCTACCTTCTCCCAGAAGCGGTCACTGAGCACCGCCTTCTCCCTCTCCTCGGTGAAGGCAGTCTCCGCCTTGGTCAGGTCCTGGCGGAACTGCTTGAGGTACCGTTTGGTGGATGCGATGCTTTCTTGGGGAGCCTTCACACCGGCTGCGATCATGCGATCTATGGTGTCTGGAAAATAATAAAGTAATGTATACGGGTGAATCAACTTTTTTCTGTCTGTTATTACCATGGTTACGGTCGCCTGAGTCACGCAGGTTTTATGCAAAATTATGCTATTTTAACTAACATTTTTTTTCTGGTGTTAATAAGCCCTTAATGGGCCGCCTACAGACATGCAGTACATACATGTTTGCACAATTTAAGTAGCATAATTTTGCAAAATACCTGCGTGACTCAGGCGACCGTAACCATGGCAATAATAGACAGAAAAAAGTTGATTCACCCATATTTGCCGATTTCTAAGAAGGAACTTTAGACATTTATGGATCATTTAATCCGGTCAACACCCTCAGGTTGGTTTTCTCCAGCATTGTAAGGTGATCTGGTTCTCTTTTGGTCTCTGCCACTGAGCACAGCTGGTGGATCTTGCTCAGATCATTGACTTGACCAGCCTACCCATTTTTATCAAAACAATTTTCGATTGGAAAAATCTGGTTAACAGAATACATCTACGTTCCAGTTTCAACAATTCAGTTTTTACAATTTCGAAAAAAGTGGCTGTTACATGACAAATTCTTAAATGTCCCAATCTTTAGTATTTCTTCGAGGGTTTCAGACACCTAAGTAATCTGGCCACATTTTTGTAGAAAGGGCTACATAGTTTGGCATATTTTTACTGTCATAGTGGAGATAATAATCAAGAATTAAATTTCCATACAAAATGTATGAAAATATCTTTTTTATTTTTCGCGTTTATTTTTTATGCAAATTGATCCCACTTTTATCCAGTACCAATAGATTCCTAGGTTTTACGGTAATGTACCAAAAAAAACAAAAATTAAAGAAAACTGTTTTTTGTTTGTATGGAAAAATTTTACTTGTAATTACATTATCTGTCACGCTAGTTAATCCTCCTATGCTAAATGACAATAATTACTACTAGCCGTCTGAAACGCTCGAATAAATATCATTTCTGGGTGAATATCTAAGCGCTTCAACCGCCTAATTTTGGTGGCATCATTTTTGCCGAAGTTTCTATTTGTATATTCGTTAGAATGTGTTACTTTGTCATTGGAAACAGGCACGGTACCTTATACAAATTACGAAGTATAACATCGAGACGTTTAGGAACTTCGGCAAAAATTATGCCTCCAAAATTAGGCGGTTAAACGCTCAGATATTCATTCTACCATTTGGCTAAAAGCCTAAAAAATCGCCCATATAATCACTCACCAATAGCGCATCGAGCCTTCACAATGGCAGCCTTTGCGATACTCTCAGAAGACTTGAGTTCCCCTTGAGCCGATTCCAAAGCCTTGAAGGAATTCTTGTTCAGATTCTCTATTGGGCTCTCCACGATCTATAAATAAAAAGTTACTATCAAACCGTATAACAGACGTATTATTGTTTCGCTATGGAACCGTATTTGCAGAAATTTCCTTTTCTGATTTTACAAAATGGAAAAATGTACTACTCCTGTTGTGAGTGATGTGACCAATATTTAACAGGTACAGCAAGTAATATAGAGAAACATATGAAAACAAAAAAGCATATAGAACGAGAAGGAGGAAAAATGACACAGCATGATTTCAATATAAATTTAACAAAATTTATGATAGCTTCGAATAAAAAAAAGTCAATAAAAATAATACTTGCATCGTTTTTTTAATGTTAACATTATTTTTTTATGCAAATACCAAGCAATTCTCAATATTTAATTATTAATAATTTAGGTATTGCAATGTCATTAAAAGAAAGTCCTATATCAGACTAAACGTCATAATGACGTCTCCGGGGCACCAAAGTTGCGATCCCTGCTCATCAATAGGCATGATGACTGGCAAGTCAAATCAGCATCTTTTTTCTAACTGTCAAAACGATCATCACTATGGGAATTTATAAGAAATACTCAAAAGTGACGTCACGTTTGAGTACTGCCAAATGACCTACTCTTTTAAGTTCTTTTCAATTTATTAAATAGAAGTTCTATACAAAAATGACTATAATCTACATCTTAGTAATCATTTCTTCGTGTATTATGTCGTGCATAATGTTAAATAATTTATTTTAACTACAGTCATCATCCCTATTGTCCGTGACTGTACCTCTATACTTACATTATACAGAGCCTTATTGTATCTGACCGCGTGTTTCAAGGCCTCCCTATAGTTGTCGACGGCGATTCGCGTGTTTTCATGCATCTCCTGTTCCAATTCTACGAGATCCTTGGTGATTTCAATCTTTTCTGGCTTATCCGGCTCTCCCTTTTCAGTTTGAATGAGAATTGCTGGGAAATAATAAATAACAGTATTTTACACAGTCGTGATATAATAGAGCTTCAACATCTATAGCAAATTCTAAATCTATAGCAAATTCAACGCAACGGAGGGTTGTCGAGTTTGCGGACGATTGTGGTAGACACATGTCTTTGAGTGGCTTAAGGTTGTAGTACCTTCGAAACATTAAGTAGAGATGTCGCTAGTGTTTAGCTTCAGAATACCATTGACTAAATTCGCTGTGATCGACGGAAGGTCGTCTGGTGTAATTGGAAGCACGTTGGACCGGCAATCCAGAGGAAGCGGGTTCGAATCCCGTGACAACCAGAGTCTTTCGCAGTTGATTTTTTCTATGGTAAGCACATCTGTTACGACATTGTGGGATAATAGAGCTTTTCAATCGAGTACTATGTTTAAGACACGAAGCTTGCTGAGTGGCCTAAGTAAGGTACGAAATTGAAAAGCTTGATTATAACACTATTGTGTACAATACTTTTTCTAAGAGTCAGTAAAAATAAATAAAGAAATCTAAGTAATTAAATAAATACGCTGAAACGAAGAGCAGATTCTGAGGTGGCCGCAATTTGATGTTTTTTTTGCTGGTACGCAATTGGTCAATTTGATTATAGTTGCCTACAGCGTTGTGTAATGAGTTTATTATAGTTGAGTAGTAAACTCGATGTAATAGTACATTGTGCATATAGGTAGGTAAGTACGGTATTTGTAACGAGAGTATTAGAAGCCCGACGTCGAAGGCGGAGGGCTTTTAATGACTCGAGTTAGTATTCCGCTTACTGACCGTGATGCATACAATGTTTTTCATCACAGTTGCGAGCAAAAAAATTAGTTTTAAGACAAAATATATTTTTTACTCCCGCGATGCATGCAAGCAATGGCACGCTTAGAAAGCAAGTGTAATGAAAAAATAGTTTTTTTTTTTTCAGTCAAATTCAGAGTTTTAATGACAACTTACCAGGTTGATGAACTTCCGGGGGAACAATTTTGGGCACCTCGTGGTACAGGGGTTCGAACGCCGGCGGAGGCACTGTTAAGTTAGTACAATGAATGAAGCGATTAACACAGGTTATTTCATGAGATTTTTACAGTGAGTATATTAAGTGTTGATAGTATAGTCAAAGTAAAAGATACATCTGTGCATAGTGTAAAAAAATGGATTAATCACTTTTTTTTGTTATTCTGTCACATCACGCAGGGGACAACAGTTGAATAATTTATTAGAAGAAAGTATCCTACAAGCTCTACTATCATGAGTAGTGGGTGACCCACCTTGAAAGGAAAATTCAGCCAAAAATTCAAAGTTTTTTCAATTTAATGCTATTAGGGTGCGGGAGCGGAGCTGTGCAAAACTGACCAATTACCAAAGCCCGGACGACGGGAGCAAAAATGAACTTTTCACTAGTGCTTAATGAAATATCGACTATTCTATCGACATCGATATGAACGATTTTTTAATTTGAAATTTATAGATTATGCAAATTCTGTTTCCCTAGTAGTTCCACTTCTTTTCCAGATATCAAAAAATATATAAGATATTTAAAATTAATTCAGCAATTTTTTAGTCAACACATTCTGATATTTTTTGTGAACAATTTCGCCTTAAGGATGTAAAAGTAATCAACAAGTGCACTTTGAAATTTTGAACGATATTCAATCTGCTCTTTAGGCTTTAATTTCGGTTTTGAACTGTCCTATGGTACTAGGTATTATTGACATATTATTGTTTATCAATGCCACGCAATGCGTTTCGCAATGCCTCTGGTTACGTACGGTTGCATAAATTACTGTTGATCAATATATTTCTAATTCATAAAATGTTGGTATGGGTGTCGATAGAATAGTCGATATTTAACTAAGCACTAGTGACAAACGCATTTTTGCTCCCGTCATCCGGGGTTTGCCAATTACATTCTTCAAATTCAAAATTCGATACACTGTGATGCGGTCTCATTGGCCGAGCTCCTACAGCCCCGCGTTAGTGGAGCTGCACCCTTAAACTGTGGGTGACCCAGGAGAACATGACCATGGCAACGAGTGACCTAAAAAAAGTGATTGACCCATGTATATACGCCTTTATAGTAATGGTGATTGATATGGCATGTATACATGTATGACACTTTACGGGCATAAATATCTTTCAACTTTGATTTACAAGAGTATTAAGTAAAAATAATGTGCTTCGTATGTGACACTTTATATTGTGAATTAAAAACATTCAAAAACCAAATCCAAATTTTCTGGTGTTGCCCAGTGGGGCATTTGTTATCACAAAATACTGTTACACTCTGAATGATGATGTAAAGTTGAGAAAAATAGAAAAACCCACCTACAACTCATGCATATAATTATTTTTATCAACGTTTTCTACGCCAAATACTGATATATCCGCTAGCTTATGCTATGTAACACTTATATCAAATTTATCAATACATACATGGGTAATTTTTGGGACCAAGGTTGACTTTCGCTTCAGCCTCGAATTCTTCCTTAGTCTTCTTTCTAATCTCTACTGGAGCTACTCCCTCCTATAAAACGATAATCCGTTATTTATTATTTATTTTTATTTTATTTATTTGGGGCATCAACAGCAGTACATAAGAAATTTACAAACTCGCCCTGGGGGGTTATCACGTACTAATGCGATTCAGTTTAGAACGAAAGAAAGGGACAAGGCACTTCCTTTCTTCTTATTATTTTACGCCTACGTGCCGGCACTGACTGAAACAGCAGATCTTTGGCGGTTTTGATGTCGAGCGTAGTAAAATATTCCCCACTAATTCGGCACAGACTTTCGTCATCCATAACATGGAGTTTATTGACCATAAAAGCCAATAATTCGTTCACTACGACGTTACAATTGTTGCACTTCACAATGGCAGCCATAAGCACGAATGCGCCCTAACGACTGATACAAGTCGTATATCTCTGTCCCTATCTCTGAACCTAAGCTGAATCGCATTAGTACGTCATGGTAACCCCCTTGAAGGCCATTTATGTAATTGTAATGAAAGTGCCCATTTGATTTTTTGTTTATTTACTTATGATCCATTTGTAAGTGTTACACTATATCTGGATAAGTATTATTTTGATATCTAGACATAATAATAGTTCACTTTCATTTCACTCTTCCATGTAATTGCCCAATTGACCTATGCAGAAAACAAACAATTTAGATATATAATATTTTCTTCGGTTACCGCGAGGATTACTCATGAAATAAAACTATGAAACCTGTAAAGTGTTCGAAACGTCGGAATGAAGTTAAAATTAGTTAATATACGCGAGTTTATCCGTTTTCATAGTTTTATTTAATTTAGATATAATTAAACGTAAGTTTAAACTGAGGATAGTTATCAAATACCTTTCCGAACATAAAATGACTGAGATATGTAGTGGTATTATTGAATGTGTTGACAGCGGACTGCCAATATGTTGTGTTCTCCTGATAGACTAGGGCGATGAAATCGTTGGCGATTGGCATATTGCTTTCCAACCAGTTACGGGCATCTGGACTGTTCCTGAAAAAAAAGAAATAGTTTTATGACATATCAGGTATCTGGGGCCCTAACGCGAGCTTAGTAATTTGCAAATTTCCAGCTATGCTATTCTCTTATTCACACATTCGACGCTGCGTTCATCAACGAGCTCGACGACGAGACAGCCTTCATTTCGACGTCGAGCGCAGCGCTGCGAAAAACGGTATTCACTAACGTAGAACAGCTCGTCGTCGAACTGTAGGCGGTAACTCTCGACGCAGTGTAGTTCCAGCTCACGCCGCATTAGTCGCCGAGCGCTAGTGTCGTTTAAAGTGCATTAGTGAATACCTTTTTTAGGCTCGACGCTGCCGCAGCGCTGACACAGCGGTGATAGCAAGGCAGTTTCCTTAGTGAATAACACTGCTTGAGTGGTCTATGTCACTCTAATGACGCCATCATTAGAGTGACAGGGCAGTAGGCTCTGAACCTGTAAGAGTTGACTAAGGGATCAAGTCAAGTGTCACTGATCATCATCAGCCTATGATAGTCCACTGCTGGACGTTCTCCTATTAACTATGCGCATAGACGCATTAGGAGGTAAATGCCATACAAGACTTACCCACTTTATTTATAAATGTCTTCTAACTTATCAATGCACTAATGTCCCTTTCCATCTTATAGACATTGATGAGACCATGTCTATAAGATTGAAAGGGAGAAAGGGACAAAGCATACTTAGCGGCTTAAACTACAAATCTTTGACTAGACTACATCATCATTCATCATCAGCTTATAATAGTCGACTGCTGGACGTAGGCCTCTCCTATTAACTATGCGTATAGACGAATTAGGAGGTAAAATGTAAATGCCTCGCCACGCAGGGCAAGCGGATTGGTCATCGCAGGAATGTGTCCACTATGATAATGCTGCTGCCCCAATCAATCTTTTATCAAATAACAGTCAGTGACACTTCCATCCCTTAGTCGACTCTTACGACGCCCGCAGGAGTTGGGGTGGTAACAAATGTATTCTTACTGCCGTCACCACACCATAAGAGAGATGACATGTAACAAAAGCTACATGAAGCAAGTGAGTGGCTAATGTCCCAGTCTTATGATGAGACCAAAAGGGACAAAGCATACTTAGCGGCTTAAACTACAAATCTTTGACTAGACTTCATCATTATCAGCTTATAATAGTCCACTGCTGGACGTAGGCCTCTCCTATTAACTATGCATATAGACAAAAATTAGGAGGTAAATGCCTCGCCATGCAGGGCAAGCGAATTGGTTATCGCAGTAATGTGTCATCATAATTTTTTTATCAAATAATAGTCAGTGACACTTCCATCCCTTAGTCGACTCTTACGACACCCGCAGGAGTTGGGGTGGTGACAAATGTATTCTTACTGCCGTCACCACACGGCAATAATAAACTTACTTGGCATAGACCACGGCCCCTCCAGTGAGCAGAACGGCCCCCAATGTGCCAACCAGCAGTTTTCTACCAATGGGATTCTTAGGTGGCGGTGGACAGTTCTCCGGATTGTTGGTGACTGGCCGCCGCTGGCGCATCAGCACCAGAGCGGCGCAGGTGCCGTCCAGCTGTTTGGTCTTTAAGATTTTTCTCTACGGCGCCGAAACTTGGGCTCTACGACTACAGGATGGAAGAAAAATCGACGCATTAGAAATGTGGTGCTGGAGACGTTTACTGAAGATCCCGTGGACAGGTTTCCGCACGAATAACTCGATCCTCCAAGAACTGCACATTAAAGATAGACTCTCGACGGGTGCTAACGTTTTTCGGCCACATTTCTCGAAACGTCGATTCTATGGAAAGACTTGTAGTCCAAGGCAAAATGGATGGAACACGGGGACGCGGCCGCTCTCCGACCCGCTGGACCGACCTCATAGAAGCCACGCAGAGCACTATGGTAGAGTGCGCACGTTCCGCAGAAAACTGGGCAAGGTGGAGACGTCTAGCCAACGCAGCCAGTTGTGGAGTCGGACGAGGACAACTTTTCTAATGTGGAATCACTACAATAACCACGACCACTCTGTCAGGAGTGAACGACTAAGAAGAGAGCCTCGCCACGCAGGGCAAGCGAATTGGTTATCGCAGTTGTGTCCACTATGATAATGCTGCTGCCCCAATCAATCTTTTATCAAATAATAGTCAGTGACACTTCCATCCCTTAGTCGACTCTTACGACACCCGCAGGAGTTGGGGTGGTGACAAATGTATTCCTACTACCGTCACCACACCATAAGAGAGATGACATGTAACAAAAGCTACATGAAGTGAGTGGCTAATGTCCCTTTCAGTCTTATAGCCATATTGATGAGACCAAAAGGGACAAAGCATACTTAGCGGCTTCTACAAATCTTTGACTAGACTTACTTGGCATAGACCACGGCTCCTCCAGTGAGCAGCACGGCCCCCAATGTGCCAACCAGCAGCTTCCTACCAATGGGATTCTTAGGTGGCGGTGGACAGTTCTCCGGATTGTTGGTGACCGGCCGCCGCTGGCGCATTAGCACCAGGGCGGCGCAGGTGCCGTCCAGCTGCTTGCGTACCTGAAATATAACACGAATATTTAACTATCGCAGCAGAACCAAAGTAACTCTCCGAATCGCTAAACTGAAGTGGCAGTGGGCGGGGCACATTGCGCGCAGAACCGATGGCCGTTGGGGCGGGAAGGTTCTTGAGTGGCGGCCACGTACCGGAAGGCGTAGCGTGGGCAGGCCCCCCACAAGGTGGACTGATGACTGATGAACCCCTCTGAGGCCTCTCTTATTGGAGAAGCATTGGTTGTGTATCGGAGGTCCTAAAAATTACAAGTTTGGCCTTTGTGACTTTGCAGCTTTCGCGGGGGAGACTCTAGGGCTGTGTGGTCCTGGCACTTTCAAATTTTTTTTAGGAGTTGGGGAAAAGGCTGTCTGAGGCAAGGGGTGACCATAGGTCTGGCTTATTTTTTGGCCAGAGGTTAGGCATTGGCATCCAACAGGGAAATGTAGCCAGTGTTATGGGCACTTGCCCACAGGGAAGCAAAGGGGATGTGGTTTAGTTTAGACATTATTATTTTAGTTTTGGGCTCAGTCCATTATCAAGCACTGAGCCCGCGTTCACGACTTGCGAGTGTGGTGCGTACTGACTAAACACATGTTGTGCCTAGTAATGTGAGTTTAATGTTTAATTAAATTTATAGTAGGCGTAATAGCCTCTTGAAAGTTTAAATTAAATTATGAATATTTAACAACTTTTTATGGTTTAGATAGATAGCAAACTCAGATGTATCTTGTAAAAGATATGATGGTCAAAAAAATAAGGATTCTGTTTCTAAGGGACTAATACTATGTGAAATCTAGGAGGGGGGTGTCTTGGCATATACTATGCCTGGTCACCAGGGTTAGTTTTACACTACTCTATTACTTAATAAAAATATCTTATTCTATGAATGTTACTATATCACCATCAACAACTTCAGCTTGTCTCCCGACATAGGCCTCTTCCAAGTATGACATAAAGCATACACATTATAATATTGGACTATTTCCAGGTTTTCTATAAAACCCGTTCTAATCCCTGGCTCATCTAAATTAGCTATATAATTAATAATGTTGTATATTAAAATAGGTAAAAGAAAGGGAGGAAATTTAATATCAAGACCAGAACATTCCATTCAGGGTGTTTCCATCTGAAGCTGTTTTAAAAAATCCACATTCTTATTCAGATACATCACTCTCGCTGCAGTTGTTAATTGTTGTTGAAGATTTATAGCATAATATTGGTATAGCAAGAAAATTACAATATCATTGTACCACATAATAAACACAGCATTATCTACACAAGTGTGCAGACAGCATCCACCTATTGGTATCAAAATTAGAGTCGAAGCCGGTCGGGTCACCTGGCCTTGTGACATCATGGATTTGCCATCAATTGCAGTGTTTAGGTTATTTACGAAAATGACGTTTACGATTGTTATGTAAGCCACAACAATATCCAAATTAAGGTATCCGAATACATCATCAATAAGAAAGCTTTAAGTTCTGAATAATGAAGGAGAAATCAATATTTTCATTGATTTCTCCTTCATTATTCAGAACTTAATATAATATTTAAAGTCATTATAAACGCCAAAACATACGTAATCCAAGTTACCGTAAATCGGCAAATTGTTTCAAATTTATGACCTGAAAGTAAACGTTTAGGGTTTATTGCTTAATAAACAGTAAAATGCATGTAAATACGTACCAATACCAACCTTGCGTTGGCTAAATGGTTCGTAAATTTATACATTTTCGGCTTGAATCTCTTTCCCTGGAGCTGTCAAAAATCAGAGACTAAAGAAAAGGCACTGGCAGCCCGCACCATAGCCTAAAACCATGTTTTGAATCCGATTGCCAAAATTGACAAAACTTGTACTTGATGTAGTATGTAAATCTAGAAACATAAAATATTACTCATTCATTACTTTTAAGTCATTAATAATCTAATAAGCTAATAGAATTCAACCAATATTATGAAATCAAAATTTACTACACTAGGCCAATAACCTCGAATGTGAAATTGACAATTAGGACAATTACTTCTAAGCTGTCACAAATGTCAAGCTAAAGGTCCTAAAGCATTTAAACTCGAGATTCTCGAGAATAATATTGGATATTCATGCGGAAATAATGCTACGTACTATCATTTCAGGTATGATTTTACTTACATTTCTTGTAATTATGGACCAAGACAGTATTGAACTTAAAAAATAGTAAATAAGCTCTGTAAATACGAATGTGTTATGTTACGTTTGACGGCTGTTTGAGGTTAATAATTTTATTTGTCTTTTTAGCTGCTCGGTGTATGCGGCCTCTTGCGTTACAATGCAAAGCTGCCAGTACGATTACAAGAGATGTGCGATGTTTTTCAACTCTTCACAGACAAGTTTGCAATCCTCCGATCTGCAAGTCTTTGATCAATAACAACCAAATTCTAGAAATCGCCAACAATATAATGCCAATGCCCATTCGTACTGTAACAAAATTCAGCCTTAAAAAGGGTAAGAGGAAAACTGTAAAGGCTGCTGTGAGAAGGTTCTTCAGGCTACACTGGGGCATTTGGATCCGTCCCATGATTGGCAGACATAAGAAGTTATGGAAAAAGTCACCGCCTCAGCGGAGACGTCTGCGCCAGCATGTCTTTACCAATGGCACACAAAGTAAATTATTAGACAAGATGGTTACTAAGTGTTGGAAAAAACCTAAGTATTATGTTGAGGATCCATATTCACCTTACCATACAAGGGAGGAATATAATGCTACCAGGAAGAGGCCGCTAGCATGAATGTGAATATAAATTACAAATTTAGTTAAAAATGTTTCAGACAACATAAACCTTAAAAGTTTTGTTTTCAGATTGTAGCAAAAAAATGTTTTCTCTTTCAAATAAATAATAGTTTTAAATAAAACTGTCTCTTGGTTTCTCTGCTTATCCCTTAACCTCCTGGATTTTACATGATCGAACCAATACTGCGAAATGTGCATTTCTCTAGGGTAAACAAGATTTTTAATTATATTCAAAATTAAAATTTGATTGTGAGTGATCGGAAACAAAAACTTTGAATTTTCTTTCGTTACGTTTCCGTTGAACGAAACGTTTTACAACTGTCAATGTCATTCTTGTCATTAAGTACATGACATGACCTTTCAAATACTGCAATGAAGGATTCAAAAACAATTAAGATAAATGAACTTTAGTGACTTTCAATTTAAAAAAAATCGTAGTTTCTGATTATCATTGATCTAAAATAGCCGCATTTTAACCTACATGTCATTACTCAACTCATTAAAATAGGATAATGTTTTTAGATGCGTTCGGAAACTAAATTAAAAAGCCGGGAGTGGAGATAAGTTTTCCGACGCCTAATAATATAAAAAGACGGACATTATTTAAATAAACATTGCCAATTGTTTGTTACTCATTATCAGTACCGAATTTGAACTGTAATTCCAACTCAATTGCTGCACTTAGACTTAACTAGTTGTTACGTAACAATTAAAACCTTCATCGTAGTTTGAATAATCATAGTATTTACGTAATTTCGTAAATAAAACGGCCTTGACCATGGCTGGAAATGCGTTGCTGAGCCGAAGTGCTACGTTGTTGTCTCGAACCGCGTTATCGTCCATAAAAAGTCAATTTCTACCGAAAGAATCGTTCAATAGTGCTTCACCCGCTACCGGCGTCAGATATTTGTCAATAACTCCCGCCAGAAATATGAAAATTGTTCAGTTTTCGCATAAATGTAATCCCGCGATACGGGTTGGATTTTTAGAAGGAGATAATATTGTTGACGTGAATAAATTGGATCCTTCATTGCCCACAACAGTGTTGGGTATACTGCAGAATGGTGATTTAGAGAAACTGAAAAAGTAAGTTTTTAAATGTTTTTACAGATAATCACAGAACCAAGAGAGAAAAATAAACTTTATGTGGATGGAACAAGTGTAGCTGTGTTTATTTAATTTTTCATGGAAAGCTAATGATCAGTCTCTGTAAGTAATCATATTTCAATTCTGTACTCTTTGCATTGGCAAGGAGCTCTATTTCTTGGAGATTAGTTTCTTGTATAAAAGAAAAGAAATACACATAGGTACCTAGTTTAATTCTTATATTCTCTGTACCAGCCAAATCTCTTCCACTTGTGTATGTTAACATGCTTATTCATGCCTAACTTAGTAAGCCAATATCGTTGGCTGACAACCAAAACTCACTATAAAAACTGTCACTACTCTTGGCAAACTCTTATGTCAGTATTTGATCAGAACTAAGATATGATCTCTATTTCAAGTAGGTATTTGTTACTTAGTGAGTTTTGGTTGTCAACCGACGATATGTTGACAGCAACAACATACAAGGTTCAGGTTCTCAGTTCTGAACAAACCTTCAGCACTTTGCTTCTTATATGTTGCTGTCATGATGTATTGTTTGTCCGTTTCGGTCTTCTAGAAATTGATAAGACCAAAAGGGACCAAATAAAACATATCAATACAATACCTATGGTACAGTACATACTGGTTTGCTAAATTAACACATTTGACACCGCATACCAACATGTTGGTGCTCGTAAACTTCCCTCAGATGCTGGCGTACCCTCTTTATTTGAGTCACAGATCCCATTTGGGTAAAGGCCTCCCCCCATTTCTTCCATGACTTTCTATTCCCTCCCTGGAGGATCCAATCCCTTCCTGCCACTTCTGTTATGTCATCAGCCCATCGTTTAAATGGTTTGCCAACTTTTGTTAGCAAAAAGTTGACTAAGTGGTATACCTATTGGTAATTAAGTAATTTAAATGTGACTTAAACAATATACAATTTGAAATACCCGTCATATGTTCCATGTCAAATGGTGTGCAGTTTCATTAAACTTCAATTAATTTCACAAAAGATTGATTTCATCATGATATTGCACAATTTATTTTTATTTTTCTGGCATGTTCTTATCTATGTTTACATCATCTCTTGTTATCTATACGAGTAGTGCTAGGTACTCTGGAGAAATGTTTATTTGTAAAACAAATCTCATAATTTCACATATATTGAATAATGCCAACTTTGGTACCTACCAGTGGCTTATGTACAATTGTATTAATAGTACTTTATTTTTTGTAGAACAACTCAAATTGTTTTCTTAATACAGTTTGGTAGCCAAAGTTTCGTAACCCGTTTTTTTGGAAGTTTACATAACATTATATACCAATATGAATCACACCTACATCCTTTGTCAAGGAGGGGGGGGGGGGCAAGTGCCCCCATTGACCTCCCGCTCCCTCTTAAATCCGTGCCTGATATTTTTTTTTCTTTCAGATTGAAATCAACCCAGAATGTCTTGATTCCGTTGTCATCTGTCAATCTGGAGGCACCAGTCACCGGCATGGACAAAGTTCTTTGCATAGGTAAGTTTTGATACTATAACCTCATAAAACCCTATGTACATTATAATGTACACTTGGCTTCAGTAGAATTTAAACCTTTCTTTGTTTTATTGATTTTGCTAACAACTGAAATTCGGCATCTTACGTTACATAGCCAAAATAGTAGAGAATAATTGGGTCAATCACCATTTACTGTTATTCTGTCACGTCACGTGACGTCACTCAGGGGACAGGATTGTTCCCGAAGTTCGCAAATTTCGGGTATTTTTCTCTGTCACTCTAATGACGCCTTCCTTAGGGTGACAGAGACAAATGCCCGCAATTTGCGAACTTCGGTGTTCGCGGTAGCAGGCCAGAATTGGCTTAGTTTGGTAGAAGAAATTGTCCAGTACAATCTACTACCATGTCTACCATATAAATACCACATAGGTACTGTCAAAAAAAACAACTCTTGTAAATTTTAATGCTATTAAACTATGATATTATATGTTCAAGCCTCCTTGGCGCTTGATAGTGTTAATAATTCTGGTTCGGAAAAAAATACAAAAAGTGTCATTTGTCAGCCTCCGTAGCCTAGTTGGTAGTATCCCTGCCTACGAAGCTGGAGGTTCCGGGTTCGAATCCCGGCGAGGGCATTCTTTGTGTATTTATTTATCACAAATGTTTGTTCCTTGGTCATGGCTGTCTATGTATTTAAGTATCTATATGTATCTATCTATTATATATATCGTCGCCTGGTACTGGTACCCACATTACAAGCCTTAATTGAGCTTACCGTCGGACTAGGTCGATTTGTGTAAGATGTCCCAAGATATTTATTTTTTAATTTATTATTTTTTTACGTTGTTGAATTAACCCCTGGAACGCCGCAGCCATACATTTGCTTGTTGATTAATTACTTTAATTACCTATTTTATATTATAGTCCAATTGGCTTGTGACGGATCGGTCACTAGACTCACTAGGCACTCCAGCGGCCCTACCGCGAAAAACGAAATTCGTAAATTTCGAGGATTTGTCTCTCTCACTCTTAATAACGTCTTCGTTTGAGTCACAGAGAAAAATCCTCAAAATTTACGAATTTCGATTTTCGCGGTAGTAGGCCTGGGGTTAAGGGGGGTGACCCAGTAGAACATAACTATAGCAACGAATGAGAAAAAAGTGGTTGATCCAACTAACTCTTTTGTGCCGTTAGATAGATATAATAGTAGAAAATGGTGATTGCTGGAATAAGGCCATCCACAAAGATCCATAGGAAACAAAAGTAAAAAAATCAGGTATATAGGTCGAAGTCTGTTTATTTTATTTTATTTGGTTATTATTTTTTCATCACACTTGCTGTCTAAGCGCGCCATTGCTTGCGCGCGTAGCGGGAGTAATAGAAAAGTTATATTCCCTAGGGAGTAATAGAAATGTCAGTACGTCATTTAATAATATTATGTCTTAAAACTTATTTTCTTATCGGCAAGTGTGGTGAAAAACATTGTATGCATCACGGTAGGTAAGCGGAATACTAACTCGAGTCATAAAAGCCCTCTGCCTAACGGCGTCGGGCTTCTAACACTCTCGTTAGCAATTCCGTACTTACCTCCCTTGATGCACAATGTACTATTATAAACTTATACTAGGGCTTAACTATAAGGACCATTGCGAGCAACATGGGCTGACGCCTCCGGCGGTACCCATGGTCTTCAACAAATTCCCTAGCTGTGTCATCGGGCCAAAAGATGCGGTGAAGATAAGGTGCATTACCGAGGTTAACATTATGATTACTTAACGCCTACACCACACTAGGCTTAGCACAGGTTTAGTGGGACAATATCATAAGCTAAAAGCTACGAACAAATAAAACATGGAAGCCGCACGCCATACTAAAATGCCTTTCAAAAACGGTCCTGAATTTTAGTTGACAAGTGTCACCCCCTGTTCAATGCATCACGGCAATGAATTTGAATGTCAACCTATAAAATCTTAAACCGCCATTCAAAAATAGTTGTGATTGGTCCATCAAAGTTTTGATTGGCGATATTCAATAAACATTTGTCAAAGATGTTGCGCCGAAATATGCGCGGTTTCACGAAAAGCGCTATGTGCTGCCCATCTTGGCACAATTCAACAATTGGTTTTGAGGGCATTTTTGAGCTGGCGTCCATGTTATATATGGTCGCAGGGTCAAATTGACTTTTTGCGATATTCGTAAAGTCCAAATGAAGCCGCATCAACCTATCTGGTCCATTTTCTTCTAGAAGGCTTAGTTATCGAGATACATTATTTAAAAAAGCCGTATATACATCAACTTTGCAAGCGTTCCTAACTTTTGTCAAAAGACGGCCTTTTAGCTTATGACGGCAGATATGACGCCGCAAGATATACTATCCATTCCTCTTTTTAACCGACTTAAAAAATAGGAGGAGGTTCTCAATTCGACTGAATTTTATTTGTTGTATTGTATGTATGTTACCCGATATCTCCGAGAATCGTGAACCGATTTTTTTTGTGATGGAACGTGTATAACTTCGTGATAGTCCCGTTGGCACCAAGTTGGGGTCTGATGATGGGATCTTAGAGAAATCGAGGGATCTCTTCAAATGCTATAGGTACATGTATGGCGCTTTTGGTAATTTTCATTTTTTACAAGAATTTGCATTCAGAAAGTAGGATTTGATGATAGGAAACCAATGATGGAAATCACAGATGATAGGATCTTGGAGAAATCGGTTAAATTGGTTGTTTTTAAATTTTCAATTTGGTGATTATATTCAAAGCTAGTTAAACATGGAAAATCTATCTCGCGTCGACATACTGACATACCAATCATGTGCTAAGTATATACAGTTCCGAACAAATCATTTGTAGTGTATAGGTTTTGTCTCTGACATAGTCACGTCTGGTGTGGTTACGCCTTTATTATGTAACAGTAGTGGTAAGGTCCGACCGAGACCCATATTTTAGTCTAGGCCGAGACCGAGACTTGGTAGAAAGGATAAAAAACGTATAAATTACATAAAAAATCCCTAGCAAATACCTATAGTAAGTCCAACGTCAAACTAAATTCAGCAATTTTTTTTCCCCGAAAGCCCCGAAACCCCAAAAACCGGTATACGAATTTTAGGTATTTTTATCGATAGTATGATAGGGGTCGCTACCCCTACTCTACATTATTCCTTCTGTTCATTTTAAAGTGAAATTGAAGTCAGTTCATATCAATATGATGCCAATACAATCGCAGTAAGTTTTTTTTTTATGTTGGCACAACAAAGTGGCTCCACTCCACCTGATCGTAAGTGAAAAGTAGAGCCCAAATCCCGGCGGCAACGAACAGGAGACAATCAGTAACCTGTTAGTTGCCACCGCCTTGCTGGCCCGCTAGATGCTTCTTCACGCTTCGTTTAAAGGGTCCCAACTTATAGGTATGCGGAAACACATGTGCCGGTAAAGAATTCCACTTTTTAATAGTCAGGCATATAAAGGAATTACCGAATTTCTTAGTACGCGTGGGAATATTTTCCACGGTGAAGGAGTGACACCGCAAACCGGCACGTGTGGTTTTATAACGGAAAGGGGAGGGCGGGATCAGGGAAAATAACTCTTCAGAACACTCACCATGGTACAGGCGATAAAAAACGCTCAGAGAACCAATGCCCCTACGTAGTTGAAGGGGTTCAAGGTGCCTGGTAACCTTAGAGTCGCCTATAATAGGAACTGCCCGCGCTGCATCCTATCGAGAGCATCGAGTAGGTATTGGGCGGACCCATCCCAAAGATGAGAGCAGTACTCCACGCAAGACCGAACTTGTGTCTTATAAAGAAGACAAAGCTGGTCGGGCGCAAAGAACCGACGTAGTAAGTTTGCGAGATGGCGTCAAGCTCGCCAATTACAGGTCATTACGAATCTCGGCCACGGCCGAGAGTCCCGGCCATTTTTGGCCGAGAGCCGAGAGGGATATCTCGGCTCGATTTTTGGCCGAGAATGCCGAGACCGAGATCTCAGTCGGACCTTAAGTAGTGGTACAGAAGTGGGTAGCTAAGTAGGTACCATCCTAACTACAGTCATCATCATCATCAGATAAATATCGGAGCTGCCACGGTGCTCATAATACCTAAACATGCAATCTAAAGGTGGATTCAGACCAAACGAGCGAATGCTCATTTTTTCCCCCAACCTACAAAATCAACGAATCACGTTTTGTGTAAAGAACGAATTTCGTAGAGTGGGGATAGAATGGGCATTCGCTCATCTACGAAATTCGTTCATTACACAAAACGTAATTCGTCGAAATTCGTTGATTTCGTAGTGGGGGATAGAATGAGCATTCGCTCGTTTGGTGTAACCACCTTTATGTTGAATAAGAACGTGGTAACATGTTTATGGCCGTGTGGTGACGGCAGTAAGAATACATTTGTCACCACCCCAACTCCTCCTGCAGGTGTCGTAAGAGTCGACTAAGGGATTGAAGTGTCACTGACCATTATTTGATAAAAGATTGATGATGGGCAGCAGCGTCATCATAGTGGACACTGGGACGTCAATGAAAGGCGTGGGCTAGCAACCAACTGATTTATTTACTAAAAGTAAATCTACCCGCCACCATACATATTGTGACCGCTCGTCACACTTTCTCCTTCCCAAGTTCTTTAACTACATTCATCAATGTACGCTTAGCCCGGTGGTATGCACGCAGTGCCCGGGCGGACACGTTCGATGGCTCGGCGGCCCCCGCCAAGATTGGCGCCGGAGAAGCCGGCGAGGTCTCCGCAGACTGGCGGGATCCTGGGGGTGCCTCCTCCGCTCCATCGGACGCGTCCTCGAACGTGTCCCCTTCGGCATCCCTACTGGTCTCGTCTGGTTTCTCAGACAGTGTACTCAAACTCATGCGAGATAGTGAATACCGACCTTTGCTTTCGCTGGTAGCTGGTATCAACTGGTCTGCGTGCCTGCGCCACTCGACACCGTTCCCCACGTCTACTTTATACGATACCGGTCCCGTCTCCTTGACTACTCTGCCCTCGGTCCATTTGTCCCCCTTCGCCGTGTAGTCTCGTGCTAGTACTACGTCTCCCGTCTGAAAACGGCGGTAAGTACCTGATGAACGCCCTGCTTTGCGTTCTTGTGCGTCACGAACGACCGCTGCCGTGTCAGGTCGAAGAGCATCCAATCGTGTGCGCAGGCGGCGCTTCTGTAATGCTACGGCCGGAGACACCCCGGTCGTAGCATGATCGCAGTTCCGGTACTGTAGTAAAAACTTATTAAGAGCAGTATTCACATTCTCGCTCTCATGTAACGCTCGCTTAATACATTTCTTAATAGTTTTAACCGCGTTTTCCGCTAAACCATTTCCTTGGGGCCTGTAAGGTGCCGAAGTGACATGCCTAATACAATTATTTTTACAATATGATTGGAACTGTTGTGATGAAAATGGAGGTCCGTTATCCGTTACGAGTTGCGATGGTAAGCCGAACTGTGCGAAAATGGAACCTAACACATTTATCGTAGCGGTCGCATCGGTGCCACGCATCGGTTTCACCTCGATCCATTTCGAATGGGCGTCCACCATAACTAGGTACCGAACCCCTGCGCAGTCGGCAAAGTCCGCGTGTACGCGTCCCCACGGCTCCAGAGGGAACTCCCATGGGTGCAGCGGCGCATGCGGCGGCGCGTCCCGCACGGCGCGGCACGCCGGACACGTGCGGCACACTTCCTCAATGTCGCGATCTAAACTCGGCCAATAAACATAACTTCGTGATAAGTTCTTCATTTTATTCATTCCTAAATGCCCTTCGTGAATTTCGGCTAAAATTCGCTTTCTTAAACTTGTAGGAATTATTATTCTATACTTGTAAATTAAACATCCACGGTCTACAATTAATTCGTCTTTCCTAGCTAAATATGGTTTTAACTCATCGCAATTCGCTCCCGAAAACGGCCAACCGAATAGGACATAACCTTTGACTTTACATAATATTGCATCCCTTTCTGTCTCTTTAGAGACCTCTTTGAATGAGATCGGTAGGTATTCCTCTACTAAATTTAAATAATCTAAGGCGTCCGACGGGGAACCCCTCTGAGGTAGCGGGAGCCGCGATAGCGCGTCGGCCGGCCCGTTGTCGGCCGAACGGACAAATTCGATTTTATAATCATAAGCTGCCAGACGTGCCGCCCACCGTTGTAGACGGCTCGCCGCAGTCTGGGGAATGCCTCCCTTTTCGCCGAAAATGTGCGTTAATGGCTGGTGATCGGTACGTAACGTAAACCGTCGCCCGAACAAATACTGATGATGCTTTGTCACACCGAACAGAATGGCCAGTGCCTCCTTATCGAGCTGGCTGTAATTTCGCTCGGCCGTGCTGAGCGTGCGCGACACACAGCTGACGGGCCGCTCGGCGCCGCCCGCGTACCGATGTGCCAGTACCGCGCCCAGACCGTACGCGCTGCTGTCCACCGACAGCACCAGATCGCGCCCCTCCTCATAATGCGCTAAAACCCGTTCGCTCAGAAGGGTTCGTTTTGCGTCGGTAAACGCCCGTTCACACCTTGGATCCCATTTCCAGTCGCATTCTTTTTTTAATAGATTGTGAAGAGGACTTAACAATGTACTCAGGTTAGGAATAAAACGCGCGTAATAGTTTATCATTCCCAAAAAACTCTTTAATTGTGACACATTCACCGGTCGTGGAGCACTGGAAATGGCTTCCAGTTTACTAGGATCTGGGCGCAAGCCCTCCTTATTAATAATAAATCCCAAATATTTCACACTATCTTGTAGAAAACTACATTTACTTAATTTAACCGTCAGACCCATATTTCGGAGCCTTTCGAGGACCGTTTTCAAATTCTTTACATGTTCCACATTATTCGATCCTGTGACACATATGTCATCTAAAAATACCACACACCCCGGTACCCCGCGCAATATTTCCTCCATAAGTTTTTGGAATTTCTCCGGTACACAGGACAACCCATACGGTGTGCGCCGATAGATGTAGGTACCCATATGTGTGGTTATAGCCGTATACGCCTGCGAGCCTTCCGCGACTAAGCACTGTTCGTACGCGTGCCGAAGGTCTATTTTTGTAAACTTCTCGCCCCCGCTAAGGTTAGCAAATAACTCGTCTATGCGCGGCAAAGGATAATAACTACGCTTTAATTTTGGATTAATCGTGATTTTATAATCGCCGCATATCCTTATTTCCCCATTAGCTTTGACGACTGGCACTATGGGGGTGCCATAGTCCGAGTGGTCCACGCGAAAAATAGACCCATCCGATTCTAGACGAATTAACTCCTGTTCCACGCGTGCGCGCAGTGCTAGCGGGACTGGCCGCGCTCGAACGTAAACCGGTTCCTTATCTGTCAGCTGTAGCTCTATAGATTTCTTGCAAGTGCCCAGCTTGTCGCTAAATACTTCGGGAAATTCATGACAAAGTAGGTTCACGAATTGGTCATCTATGATTTCATGGAGGTTTATTTGTCTCACTTTAAGGGCACGCATCCATTGACGGCCCAACAAGGGTCGCGCACCTCTCTTAACCACGTACAAATGTAATGTTTGTTGCTCACTATTTAATCGCACCTGTACCTCAATGTAACCCAGTGACTCGATTCGTGAACCCGCATAGGCCTGCAATAATAAATTATCTCTAATTATTTCTTTATCGCTAAATAACTGTCTGTACATATCCTCATTTATCGCCGAGATACGGCTACCTGTGTCAACCTCGTATTCGATATCGTGTCCTTCGACTGTCAACGTAACGAAATAAGGCTTATCACCTTCGGTCATCACATTAATATTAAACATACCGTCGTCGTCCGAGTGATCGTCAAGGAAATGGTGCCGACCGCCACCTCCACGCACTTTACACATACTCTTGAGGTGGCCCCGTTGGCCGCACTCGTCACAATTATAATTCTTGAAACGGCAGCCATTCGCGGCGTGCGCCCTGCCGCAGCGCCAGCACGCCCTGGCGCCGGTCTCGGTCGCGGTCGCCGCGCCGCCCGCCCCCGGCCCCGCGCCCTGACCGCGCTCCTCTCGTGCTCCGCGCGAAGTGCAGGCCCTCACCCGCCTCGCCGCCCGTCGTTGCCGGTAGCCCCGCTCTTGTGGTGCCGCTCACTTCTGCGTGTTTTTCGGCGGCCTCGAGAGCCAATGCCAATTCCACCGCCTCTTTATACATGATATTCTTCTCCGCGAAGATTCTCGAACGCATCACGTCGCTCGCTAGACCCGAAACGAACTGATCCCGGAGATTCTCTTCGAGACTTGAGCTCCCAAAATTGCAAGTCGCCGCTAGGTGTTTTAGGTCTTGTAGGTACTCTGTGAGCGATTCACCGGTACGCTGCCTCCGCTGTCGGAAAATGTGTCGCTCGGCGATCTCCGACCTCTGAGGCTCGAGGTGATCCGTTACCAGTTGCACGAGCTGATCGTATGTCTTGTCTTCCGGATAACTAGGCGAGCACAAATCACACATGAGCGAATATGTCGCTTCACCAACCACCGTTATCAACATTGACACTTTAAGATCGTCACTGATGTCGTTCAAACGAATGTATTGATTCACGCGACGTATATATGCCGGCCACTGTTTGGACGACAGATTGAAAGGTTCAATTTTACCTATCGGCATCTTGTATGTAAATACTTATATTGCACGCGAATAAACGAAAAATCCCATCCACGTCGTCAGTGGGACGTCAATGAAAGGCGTGGGCTAGCAACCAACTGATTTATTTACTAAAAGTAAATCTACCCGCCACCATACATATTGTGACCGCTCGTCACAGACACATTACTGCGATCGCCAATCCGCTTGCCCAGCGTGGCGATTATAGGCATTTACCTCCTAATGCGTCTATACGGAGAGGCCTACGTTCAGCAGTGGACTGAGATAGGATGATGATGATGATGAATATGTTTATAACAGGATTCTTTCGATATGTATTTTTGCACTTGACTGTACATAGACTATGTACATAGTTATTGGACTATTTACAAATAGGTACATATTATGGTATTTAAGATTTATTGATATATTTGACTTGACTCTATAACTAAGATACCTAGAGTTATATTTATTAGATCTGTATGCTCTTGACTGATGCACAATCGACGAATCATACATTGTACTAGATAATCAACTCGAAATCATTTTACAATGATTGACGAGTTTTAAAATGATAAACACCTTCAAAGATTTATTTATTAAATTCGAACAAGGCGCAATCGGGTCGCAATTTTCCAATTGTGGCTTCTCTGATCTGACACCTGACACTTAGAATTCATAGAACGAGCGAGAACGTGATTGAATAATACCTATTTATGTCTATCAGGGGTCGTTTGCACGGAAATTGTACATATAGTTAACACGTTCCACGCCGGTGACACGCATATGTGACCGAAAAAACTACTCCTATGCCAGTGACACACATACGTGATCAAAGTAATCTTATTCTTATGCCACTAGCATTAATCAAGTTCTCACTCCAATGCCAGTGGCATAGAAATACGAACGTTTTTGACACAAGTGCTATGTCGCCGGCATAGAAGTACAATCTTTTGGATCACGTGCGTGTCACTGGCATAGGATTTATATCAGATAATTTCGATTGGCATAGTACAAGTACTTAGTGAAACAGTACCGGAGGCGAACGTGTTGAGGCACTGGTCTCACCGCGAACTACTAAGCTATGAACTATCGGCGATAAACACGAACAAAAGATACGCACTCCCGTGTAAAAAAAAAGACACGGCGATATTCGCCCGGCTATCAGCTATCACCGCCAGGCGAGTATCGCCGTGTCTCTTTCATCAATCGAATGCATATTTTTTTTCGTGTTTATAGCTTCATAGCGTAGTAGCTCGCGGTAAGACCAGTGCCTAACCCCCTAATTTATGAATATCTCGTAACTTCGCAAGCCGACACTTGCTGGTGGCAGTACCTCGTGCAGGGCCCGCCCGGATAGCTACCACCGTCTTACCCGTTAACCTGCCGCTAAATAGCAGTGTTTGCACTGCTGTGTTTCGGTTTGGGGGTAAGATAGTCGGTGTAATTACTGGCATAGATAGAGGCAATCCATCTATTATATTAATTAATTACAATTTTTTCGTCTATTTCTGTAGTACACACTAATACCGTTATTCATATCATAAGCGTTCATCAAACCTCCACTAAATCATCTTTTACTATTATTTATTTGGGCCTGTATCAGCATAGTCACCATCTCCGAATAAAATATATCAGTCTTTCCTTTTCTTTTAGGGCCTGTTCACTTGGGCGATTTGTAAGCCATTTCTATACAAAAATTGCACGTGGCGAATTCGCGGCGATTTTGCCTCCATACAAAACTCGCTCAAAAATCGCCAAAGTGCGCTCTTTTATGACTGTGGGAATAAATTATAATTTTATCTGGAGGATTTATTTATCCGTGGTATGTGATTCTGAAGCAGGCTGTTAGACATTACATTTGGTAGATAGGTAGATATTAATAAAATTTAAAGGGCTTAAGATGCGGCTCGTAGACGCCACCGGTGACCAGAGAGCTGGCTATTACCTCGCTGAATAGCAATTTGCTATTCAGCGAGGTAATTCCGCCAGTCTTCTGGGCACCCTACCATCAGGCACGGAACTTGAGCCTATATTTTATTTGTAAATATTCGTTGATGTGTAGTTTTTGTACAGATAGTTGTATTTCCTTAGGGTTAGTCTATTTTATTCAATATTTCCTTGTAAATTGATTTTATGATAAAAATTGTATGCTAAAAATTTTATGAATAAGGTAATTATAGAAAGTAGTCAGTAGCTTATATAGAACTTGTCCAAAGGTCTCAACTATATGGACCACTGCAAGGAACAGAATCTGACTCCGCCGCCAGTGCCGATGGTATTCGGCAAATTCGCCAGCTGCGTCATTGGGCCCAAGGATGCTGTCCGCCTCCGAAAATCCACCACGGTCGGTCTTACTTTTGCATTATCATATCAGCCGAAAGACGTCCACTGCTGAACATTTGCCTCTCCCAAAGATTGCTACAATGAGCGGTCCTGCGCCACCCGCATCTAGCGAACTCCTGCGACGTTCACCAGGTCATCAGTACGCCTTCCATCATCACAGTCGGTCTTATTTCACTCTTTCCTATTATGACGAGAGAGAGCTCTCTTGGTTCCACTCACCTGGTTACTAAAGTCAGATTTTGGGTCACGAAGTTACTTGTAGAATCAGAGGAAAGATCCTCTCCAGATAGTACACTCATCAGGCTTCTAGCTACACGACATTCCATAACGCAAGTATTAAGAAACCTTTTTGGTTGGGATCCTAAATGGCTGAACAATCTTAGGTGTTCCATACCTAAAGCACTACAAGGATCAGAATCAAGATCAAGAGTCAGTTTGAGTTCTAGCTACACGACATTTTATAACGCAAGTATTAAAAAACCTTTTTAGTTATGTACCTAAATGGCTGAACAATTGAGAGAATGGAGCACTGCAAAGAACGGAACCTGACTCCGCCGCCAGTGCCGATGGTTTTCGCAAATTCGCCAGCTGCGTCATCGGTCCCAAGGATGCTGTCCGCCTCCGAAACTCCACCACGGTCAGTCTTACTTTTGCATTATCATATCAGCCGAAAGACGTCCACTGCTGAACATAGGCCTCTCCCAAAGATTGCTACAACCAGTCCTGCGCCACCCGCATCCAGCAGACTCCTGCGACGTTCACCAGGTCATCAGTGCTCCTTCCATCATCACGGTTGGTCTTACTTCACTCTGGTATATTATGATTAGAGAGAGCTCTCTTGGTTCCACTCACCTGGTCACTAAAGTCAGATTTTGGGTCACGAAGTTACTTGTAGAATCAGAGGAAGGAACCTCTCCAGAAATTAATTGAATCAGGCGTTACTTTGCGGAAGTCCATATTAAAGGATGAACAATATTGCTTTGCTCTCCCGCAATACAGTAGTGCTGTATCGCGGAAGAGCAAAGCAATATTGTTCATCCTTTAACCTCTCCAGATATTAAAGTCATCAGGCTTCTAGCTACACGACATTCCATAACACAATTATTTAAGAAACCTTTTTAGTTGGGATCCTAAATGGCTGAACAATCTTAGGTGCTCCATACCTAAAGCACTACAAGGATCAGAATCAAGATCAAGAGTCAGTTAGAGTTCTAGCTACACGACATTTTATAACGCAAGTATTAAAAAACCTTTTTAGTTATGTACCTAAATGGCTGAACATTTGAGAGAATGGAGCGCTGCAAAGAACAGAAACTGATTCGCCAGCTGCGTCATCGGGCCCAAGGATGCTGTCCGCCTCCGAAACTCCACCACGGTCGGTCTTACTTCTTCATCATATCAGTCAAAAGACGTCCACTGCTGAACATAGGCCTCTCCCAAAGATTGCCACAATGAGCGGTCCTGCGCCACCCGCATCTAGCGAACTCCTGCGACGTTCACCAGGTCATCAGTGCGCCTTTCATCATCACAGTCGGTCTTCACTCTTTCCTATTATGACGAGAGAGAGCTCTCTTGGTTCCACTCACCTGGTCACTAAAGTCTGATTTGGGATCACGAAGTTACTTGTAGAATCAGTACAGATGAAAGATCCTCTCCAGATAGTACAGTCATCAGGCTTCTAGCTACACAACATTTCATAGAACAATTATTTAAGAAACCTTTTTAGTTGGGATCCTAAATGGCTGAACAATCTTAGGTGTTCCATACCTAAAGCACTACAAGGAACCTGACTCCGTCGCCGGTGCCGATGGTGTTCGGCAAATTCGCCAGCTGCGTCATCGGTCCCAAGGATGCTGTCCGCCTCCGAAACTCCACCAAGGTCGGTCTTACTTCATCATCATATAAGCCGAAAAACGTCCACTACTGAACATAGGCCTCTCCCAAAGATTGCCACAACCGGTCCTGCGCCACCCGCATCCAGCGAACTCCTGCGACGTTCACCAGTTCATCAGTGCGCCTTCCATCATCACGGTTGGTCTTATTTCACTCTTTCCTATTATGACGAGAGAGAGCTCTCTTGGTTCCACTCACCTGGTCACTAAAGTCAGATTTTGGGTTACGAAGTCACTTGTAGAATCAGAGGAAAGAACCTCTCCAGAAATTAATTGAATCAGGCGTTACTTTGCGGAAGTCCATATTAAAGGATGAACAATATTGCTTTGCTCTTCCGCGATACAGTAGTGCTGTATCGCGGAAGAGCAAAGCAATATTGTTCATCCTTTTACCTCTCCAGATATTAAAGTCATCAGGCTTCTAGCTACACGACATTCCATAGCGCAATTATTTAAGAAACCTTTTTAGTTGGGATCCTAAATGGCTGAACAATCTTAGGTGTTCCATATCTAAAGCACTACAAGGATCGGAATCAAGATCAAGAGTCAGAGTTCTAGCTACAAGACATTTTATAACGCAAGTATTAAAAAACCTTTTTAGTTATGTACCTAAATGGCTGAACAATTGAGAGCATGGAGCACTGCAAAGAACAGATCCTGACTCCGCCGCCAGTGCCGATGGTTTTCGGCAAATTCGCCAGCTGCGTCATCGGTCCCAAGGATGCTGTCCGTCTCCGAAACTCCACCACGGTCGGTCTTACTTTTGCATTATCATATCAGCCGAAAGACGTCCACTGCTGAACATATGCCTCTCCCAAAGATTGCCACAATGACCGATCCTGCGCCATCTGCATCTAGCGAAGCCCTGCGACGTTCACCAGGTCATCAGTGCGCCTTCCACCACGGTCGGTCTTATTTCACTCTGGCCTATTATGATTAGAGAGTAGAGAGAGCTCTCTTGGTTCCAATCATCTGGTCACACCAAGTTTGATCGCGGCTCTCGATTAATTACTTAAAGGATCTAAGGGCTGAAATTCCACAAGTAACGTAATACATTCAGAAGATGGGATTGTCGAGATATTTAAGCTAGAAATATTAGACATTCTGTATTAAAAGCATAAAACAACTTTTTTAGTTAAGATTAAATGGCTCGATAATCTCTGTTGGACTTCTCACGGAACGCTGCAAAGACTAAAACCTGGCGTCGTGGATGCTGATGGTATTCGGCAAATTCGCCAGCTGCGTCATCGGTCCCAAGGATGCTGTCCGCCTCCGAAATTCCACCAAGGTCGGTCTTACTTCTTCATCATCATATCAGCCGAAAGACGTCCACTGCTGAACATATGCCTCTCCCAAAGATTGCTACAACCAGTCCTGCGCCACCCGCATCCAGCAGACTCCTGCGACGTTCACCAGGTCATCAGTCAACCTAACCTTCCATCACCACGGTCGCTGTTCACTGTGGACTTACTCTTGGCTTCACTTTTCTGATCATATCAGCCGAAAGACGTCCACTGCTGAACATTTGCCTCTCCCAAAGATTGCTACAATGAGCGGTCCTGCGCCACCCGCATCTAGCGAACTCCTGCGACGTTCACCAGGTCATCAGTGCGCCTTCCATCATCACGGTTGGTCTTACTTCACTCTTTCCTATTACGACGAGAGAGAGCTCTCTTGAGTCTCTTGGTTCCACTCACCTGGTCACTAAAGTCAGATTTTGGGTCACAAGGTTACTTGTAGAATCAGAGGAAAGATCCTCTCCAGATAGTACAGTCATCAGGTTTCTAGCTACACGACCTTCCATAACACAATTATTTAAGAAACCTTTTTAGTTGGGATCCTAAATGGCTGAACAATCTTAGGTGTTCCATACCTAAAGCACTACAAGGATCAGAATCAAGATCAAGAGTTAGTTAGAGTTCTAGCTACACGACATTTTATAACGCAAGTATTAAAAAACCTTTTTGTTATGTACCTAAATGGCTGAACAATTGAGAGAATGGAGCGCTGCAAAGAACAGAAACTGACTCCGCCGCCAGTGCCGATGGTATTCGGCAAATCCGCCAGCTGCGTCATCGGGCCCAAGGATTCTGTCCGTCTCCGAAAATCCACCACGGTCAGTCTTACTTTTGCATTATCATATCAGCCGAAAGACGTCCACTGCCGAACATTTGCCTCTCCCAAAGATTGCCAGAATGACCGAATCTGCGCCACCCGCATGTAGCGAACTCCTGCGACGTTCACCAGGTCATCAGTCTACCTTCCACCACGGTCGGTCTTATTTATTATGATTAGAGAGAGCTCTCTTGGCTCCAATCATCTTAATTACTTAAATGATCTAAGAGCTGAAATTCCACAAGTAATGTAATACATTCAGAAGATGGGATTGTCGAGACATTTAAGCTAGAGATATTAGACATTCTGTATTAAAAGCATAAAACAACTTTAATTATTTAGTTAAGATCAAATGGCTCGATAATCTCTGTTGGACTTCTTACGGAGCGCTGCAAAGACCAGACCCTGGCGTCGCGGATGCTGATGATAT
This sequence comes from Thaumatotibia leucotreta, assembly GCA_025490895.1. NCBI lineage: Eukaryota > Metazoa > Arthropoda > Insecta > Lepidoptera > Tortricidae > Thaumatotibia > Thaumatotibia leucotreta. Next base: position 14,188 of record JALPQI010007593.1, on the reverse strand, counting down.
TCGGCAAATTCGCCAGCGGCGTCATCGTGCCCAAGGATTTTGTGCGACTCCGGAACTCAACCACGGTCGGTCTCACTCTTGGCTTCACTTTTATCAGCCGAAAGACGTCCACTGCTGAACATAGGGCCTCTCCCGAAGATTGCCACAATGAGCGGTCCTGCGCCACCCGCATCCAGCGAACTCCTGCGACGTTCACCAGGTCATCAGTGCGCCTTCCATCATCACGGTTGGCCTTACTTCATTATTTCCTATTATGACGAGAGAGAGCTCTCTTGAGTCTCTTGGTTCCACTCACCTGGTCACTAAAGTCAGATTTTGGATCACGACTTTACTTGTAGAATCAGAGGAAAGATCCTCTCCAGATAGTACACTCATCAGGCTTCTAGCTACACGACATTCCATAGCGCAATTATTTAAGAAACCTTTTTAGTTGGGATCCTAAATGGCTGATTAATCTTAGGTGTTCCATACCTAAAGCACTACAAGGATCAGAATCAAGATCAAGAGTCAGAGTTCTAGCTACAAGACATTTTATAATGCAAGTATTAAAAAACCTTTTTAGTTATGTACCGAAATGGCTGAACAATTGAGGGCATGGAGCACTACAAAGATCAGAACCTGACTCCACCGCCAGTGCCGATGGTTTTCGGCAAATTCGCCAGCTGCGTCATCGGGCCCAAGGATGCTGTCCGTCTCCGAAACTCCACCACGGTCTGTCTTACTTCTTCATTATCTTATCAACCGAAAGACGTCCATTACTGAACATAGGCCTCTCCCAAAGATTGCTTCTACCGGTCCTGCGCCACCCTCATCCAGCGGACTTCTGCGACGTTCACCAGGTCATCAGTCCACCTTCCACCACGGTCGGTCTTATTTTTTTCTGGCCTATTATGATTAGAGAGAGCTATCTTGGTTTCACTCACCTGGTCACACCAAGTTTGTTTGCGATAAGCTAGAGATATTAGACATTCTGTATTAAAAGCATAAAACAACTTTTTTAGTTAATATTAAATGGCTCAATAATCTTTTTTGGACTTCTCACGGAGCGCTGCAAAGACCAGAACCTGACGTCGCGGATGCTGATTGTATTCGGCAAATTCGCCAGCTGCGTCATCGGGCCCAAGGATGCTGTCCGCCTCCGAAACTCCACCACGGTCTGTCTTACTTTTGCATTATCATATCAGCCGAAAGACGTCCACTGCTCAACATAGGCCTCTCCCAAAGATTGCTACAACCAGTCCTGCGCCACCCGCATCCAGCAGACTCCTGCGACGTTCACCAGGTCATCAGTCAACCTAACCTTCCATCACCACGGTCGCTGTTCACTGTGGACTTACTCTTGGCTTCACTTTTCTGGTCATATCAGCCGAAAGACGTCCACTGCTGAACATTTGCCTCTCCCAAAGATTGCTACAATGAGCGGTCCTGCGCCACCCGCATCTAGCGAACTCCTGCGACGTTCACCGGGTCATCAGTGCTCCTTCCATCATCACGGTTGGTCTTACTTCACTCTGGTATATTATGATTAGAGAGAGCTCTCTTGGTTCACCTGGTCACTAGTCTGTTTTTTGATCACAAAGTTACTTGTAGAACCAGAGGAAAGAACCTCTCCAGATAGTACACTCATCAGGCTTCTAGCTACACGACATTCAATAGCGCAATTATTTAAGAAACCTTTTTAGTTGGGATCCTATATGGCTGAACAATCTTAGGTGTTCCATACCTAAAGCACTACAAGGATCAGAATCAAAATCAAGAGTCAGTTTGAGTTCTAGCTCTAGCTACACGACATTTTATAACGCAAGTATTAAAAAACCTTTTTAGTTATGTACCTAAATGGCTGAACAATTGAGGGCATGGAGCACTGCAAATACAGAACCTGTATTAGCCGCCAGTGCCGATGGTACCTACTCGGCAAATTCGCCAGCTGCGGCATCGGGCCCAAGGATTCTGTGCGACTCCGGAACACAACCACGGTCGGTCTCACTCTTGGCTTCACTCATATTAGCGGAAAGAAGTCCATTGCTGAACATTTGCCTCTCCCAAAGAATGCTACAATGAGCGGTCCTGCGCCACCCGCATCTAGCGAACTCCTGCGACGTTCACCAAGTCATCAGTCAACCTAACCTTCCATCACCACCGTCACTCTTCACTGTGGACTATTATGATCAGAGACAGGCGCGGATCCAGGAGGGAGGCAATAGCCCCCTCCCTTGACACTGAACTTAGGTATGCCTAGGTAGTTTTAAGTATAAAACATTATCATATCAATCATAGGTCAATGCCACCGCCTATTTAGTTGGGAACCTAAATGGCTGAACAATCTTGGGTTTTCTATTCTGCTTGTGTTTGGGCGTTAATTGTAGAAACTTTTAGAATCAAAGGGCTGAAATTTCAAACGGGGCAGTACAGTCCAAAGATGGATTATTGAGCCATTTAAGATAACTAGGTATATTGTATGTATATTCCGTAGCAAAAGCATTCAACAACCTTTTTAGTTTAGACCCTAAATGGCTCATATTTTAAAAACAAACGGGTCTTAATCGCGTTTAATTGCTTGATCCCGAAACGTCAGGATATAATTAAACGTAAGTTTACGCGATTAAGACCCGTTTGTCTTTAAAATTTGAGTGATAATCGTGAAAGTTTAAACCCTAAATGGCTCTTTGCATTTTATTTTAGCACTTTGTCGGCATAAATAATATGTACCAAAATGCACATTTCTAGTACTAACGGCTACTGAGCTATGCAGCGACAAGACAGACGGACATGGCGAAACTATAAGGGTTTACTACGGATCCCTTAAAATCGGACCTGTAAAGAAAAAAAATAAACGAACCCAAGCATTTTTTGAAATAATATATGAAGAAACATTCTTTCCCAAGCGAAAACGGAAACATCCACTTTTCTCAGTCGAAAATATACTCAAGGTCCTTTACTACTTCTCGTATAAGTAGATAAGTACCCGTTTGAGTCAGATTCCTGTATGAATCACAGGTCCTTGTCGAATTGGGGTCAATTATTGAAGCAAATTGAGCCTGTAACTCATACCGTGTAGGTGGCAAGTAGGTTGGTTATACAGGGAGGAAAAAATACGGCAGTGAAACATTGGTAGTTAACTTTGTGCCTTTCTAGGGTACCAGGTAAAGGTAATCGACATTATAAGCCTTTTTCAAATAAAATTTCTATATCTACCTGTTCTTTCCAGTTCTGGACTTGCTTGGAAGCATTTGAATTAGAAGCAAGAACTGATTCGATGTAATTATATAGATAATTAAAAAATATGTCTCGAAAAAAAAACCATTACGTCACCTTTTATGTATGAACTTACTACGAGCGTCGCGTAATGGAAACTTAAATTTTGTGTTAAAAATTTTGGAACATTATTTTTTATTATACGAATCGAATCAGCTCGTGATTTTAATTTGAATGAGCCCACGCAAAATCCGGAAAACCAAAGTTTTAATTTTTTTTTTTCAAAAACGCTTTTATTTTGTGTCGTATTTCATCTTTTACCATGACCATTGCGACGGACCACTTATAGATAGACAAACATGGCGAAACTGTAAAATTTCCTTTTACCTACTAGATAACTACAGATTCCTAAAACAATACCTGATTATAAACATCCAATACACAAATAACGACATTAAATAAAATAATCTTCATGGTAACTAAACTCTGCCGTTATTCATAACATAAACGTTCACGAAATCGACATTAATCGTCCTTATTTTTCATTTTGACGTAGACTCTCACTATATAGGATTAACTATAATATTCCCTGAAATGTATCGCGATCGAGGATTTATCTCTGTCACTCCAACGAAGGCGTCATTAGATTGAGAGAGACAAATGCTCGAAATTTACGAATTTCGTTTTTCGCGTTGGGGCCGCTGTTTTTTTTATAACCCCTTACAAAAATCTTTACAGAAAGTGGACTGGGAAGTGGAGCTCACCGTAGTGATCGGCAAAAAAGCGAGCGACGTGAAAGCGAAGGACGCTTTTGACTACATTGCTGGCTACACTGTCGCTCAAGACATCAGTGCCAGGGATTGGCAGAAGGAAAGGAACGCTGGGCAGTTCTTACTTGGCAAGGTCAGTATAGATTATTCTAGAATGAGAGCTGTAAGTATATGATTGGCCCTTTACGTCGCCGAATGCACTAATCCGAAAACGTACTAGTATATTGATTTAAACTTTTACGATTATCACTCATATTTTAAAGACAAACGGGTCTGAATCGCGTAAACTTTCGTTTAATTATATCCTGACGTTTCGGGCATGACGTTACACCCGTGGTCGCAGGGAGTCTGCCTGGTAGTCAATAAACTCTAATTTCATAATCACCTCTTATCATAAGAAACTTGTCCCATGTTGCCATATTCCCAAAAATCACCCGTTGTTGATACACACCAGGACCATTGGGAACTACTCCCAAAATACCCTAAAATTTCTTCTACAGAAAGTGTCGAAATGCTCTAGTTACATAATCCACTATTCCCAAAATACACTTTTCCCAAAATACCCGAGTAGTTCGCAATGGTCCTGTAGGCTTAGCACAGGATTAGTGCGACAATATGTCGCCGCGAGATAGACTATCCATCCCTCTTTTATTCATATAGTTAGTAAAAGACGAAAAATCTATCTCGCCGCGACATACTGACATACCAATCATGTGCTAAGCATACAGGTGTGTATCAACAACGGGTGTTTTTTGGGAATATGGCAACATGAGACTAGTTTCTTATGATAAGAGGTGATTATTAAATTAGAGTTTATTGACTATTAGTGCGTTTTGGGATTAGTGCATTCAGTGACGGAAAGGATTGGCCTTTATGACTACATTTTTGGCTTGATTGTGAAGGCATCAGTCCCAGAGATTGGCAGAAGGAGAAGAATGCTGGGCAGTTCTTACTTGGCAAGGTCAGTCTGTATTTTAGCCAATGATCGACCCTGTTGACTACATCGCTGGTTACACTCTCGCTCAAGACATTAGCGCCAGGGATTGGCAGAAGGAAAGGAACGCTGTTCAGTTCTTACTTGGCAAGGTCAGTCTAGATTATTCTAGAATGAGATCTGTATATGATTGGCCCTTTCCGTCACCGAATGCACTAACTAATCCGAAAACGTACTAGTAGTCAATAAACTCTAATTTCATAATCACCTCTTATCATAAGAAACTAGTCCCATGTTGCCATATTCCGAAAAAACATCCGTTGTTGATACACACCAGGACCATTGGGAACTACTCCCAAAATACCCTAAAATTTCTTCTGCAGAAAGTGTCGAAATGCTCTAGTTACATAATCCACTGTTCCCAAAATACACTTTTCCCAAAATACCCGAGTAGTTCGAAATGGTCCTGGTGTGTATCAAAACGGGTGTTTTTTTGGGAATATGGCAACATGGGCCTAGTTTCTTATGATAAGAGGTGATTATGAAATTAGAGTTTATGGGCTATTAGTACGTTTTGGGATTAGTGCATACGGTGACGGAAAGTATTGGCCTTTATGACTTTTTTTCGCTTGATTGTGGAGGCATCAGTGCCAGAGATTGGCAGAAGAAGAGGAACGCTGGACAGTTTTTACTTGGCAAGGTCAGTCTGTATTTTAGCCAATGATCGACCCTGTTGACTACATCGCTGGTTACACTGTCGCTCAAGACATCAGTGCCAGGGATTGACAGAAGGAAAGGAACGCTGGGCAGTTCTTACTTGGCAAGGTCAGTCTACATTTTAGCCTGCGACCATGTATAACAAAGACATTTAAACTTTCACGATTATCACTCATAGTTTAAAGACAAACGGGAACTTAATTGGCCGTGTGGTGACGGCAGTAAGAATACATTTGTCACCACCCCAACTCCTCCTGCGGGTGTCGTAAGAGTCGACTAAGGGATTGAAGCGTCACTGACCATTCTACAAGATTGATGATGGGCAGCAGCGTCATCATAGTGGACACATTACTGCGATCGCCAATCCGCTTGCCCAGCGTGGCGATTATGGGCATTTACCTCCTAATGCGTCTATACGCATAGTTAATAGGAGAGGCCTACGTCCAGCAGTGGACTATCATAGGCTGATGATGATGGGTCTTAATCGCGATCAAGATCAAGTGCGGGTAGTTCGAAAAACACGTGCAGCTCGAAGGTGTTGATACATTCTCTCGCCAGTCTGCCTGTGACCACGGGTGTAACGTCATGCCCGAAACGTCAGGATATAATTAAATGTAAGTTTACGCGATTAAGACCCGTTTGTCTTTAAAAATATAACATAGACGTCTAACGCCAGATCAAAAATGCCCCCCAAAAACAATTGTTCAATTGTGCCAAGATGGGCAGGAAATAGCGCTTTTCGTAACACCAATCACAACTATTTTTAAATGGAGCTTTAAGTTTTTATAGGTTGATATTGAAATTCATTACCCTGATCCATTGATGAGGGGGTGACTCTTGTCAACTAAAATTCAGGACGGTTTTTGAAAGGCAATTTAGTATGGCGTGCGGCTTCTATGTTTTATTGATCCTATTGATTACATTGCTGCTGACTACACTGTCGCACAAGATATCAGTGCCAGAAATTGGCCAGTTCTTACTTGGCAAGGTCATTCTAGAGACCATAGAGTATACTCATAGGGTCAATAATTGGAAATACTCAGTGATATATCAAATGATAGCCTTTAACAGTATATCGCGGGCTAGACTGTCGCTCAAAATATCAGTGCCAGGAATTGGCCGAAGGAAAGGAACGCTGGGCAGTTTTTTACTGGGCAAGGTCAGTCGAGCCCATAGAGTATACTCATAGGGCCAATGGGTATACTCAGTGATATATCAAATGTTAGCCTTTAAAAGTACGTCAATGGCTACACAGTAGCTCAAGAGCGCTAAAGTCTACTGTGTAAAGTTGTAATTCCTTTCTTTCTGCTAATAGGCAGAAGCTACTAAACACTTCAATCTCTTAGTCGACTCTTACGACACCCACGGAAAGGGTTGGGGTGATGACAAATGTATTCTTACCGCCGTCAACTCGCAGTTTAATGCGATATGTGCGAGTGAAAGAGACTCATCATCATCATCAGCCTATGTTAGTCCACTGCCGGACGTAGGCTTCTCTTATTAACTATGCGTATAGACGCATTAGGACGTAAATGCCCATAATCACCGCGATTGGATTGGCGATCGCAGTAATGTGTCCACTATGATGACGCTGCTGCCCATCATCAATCTTGTAGAATGTTCTGTGACACTTTAATCCCTTAGTCGACTCTTACGACACCCGCAGGAGGAGTTGGGGTGGTGACAAATTTATTCTTACTACCGTCACCACACGGCAAATAGGCTAGTCAGAGTTCAATATGCTTAATATCCACTTCGATCTTAATTGTTTAATAAACGTAGTAGGTAATAAATCTGTGAGGTCAGTTATGAGAGGTTAATTCGATTTTACCTCTCGTTGTTCATAGGTAATAGGTTCGATTTTCGACGTAGGCACATTCGATTACAAAACGATGTATCAATATTCCACTTGTTAACCTAACTGCATTGTAATGAGGTAAAAACGTAGATAAATCGAGTTGTAGTCGGTTGTACCACAGTTTGACTTATACTTTTTTCGTCTGGAGTAGGAATAAAGTAACGTGTTGCAGTTGTTCATGGGCAGCGGTACTCGCTCACCATCAGGCGATCTGTTAAACGAAATTTCCAACACCCTACTGTCATCTTTATTAGGTGGGCATTTCTCAACCAACTGGCAAATTCAAACAGTCCTCTGCCAATTTTATCTTCCAATAAATTAAAATCAAAAGAAATTAGTGGTTTTGTTTTATGATATTGATATTGTTTTCGCTCTCTGCAAAATCTATAACGCAGTATTTTTTTACAAATATTATTATATTATTTTTTAATTCGCTACAGAGGACTGTTTTTGAAGCTAAGGGACAGTTTTTAAATTATGTTAGAATAAAAACTAAAAACAATGAAATAAAAATTATGAATAAATAATAAACTTTTAACATGTTATAATAAGGTCTCACCTAATTGCAACCTTTTTTGACTTTGGGACACGCCAGAGGACTGTTTTTGAGCGTGTTAGAAAAATTATAACAATGAATGAGTTAACATTTGGAAAAACCTACTTACCCATAAACATTATTAAATATTACTGTTGTATATTACGAAGAATAGTTTTTTTTAATAAATAATATCATATAATTTTGCTATAACATGCCTAGGACAGCGATTTTCCAATTAGTAGGTAGAGAAAGAGCAAGGTACTATGACGTTATGATTGTAAATATCGATTATTAGGGATGTGTTGGGCATTAGTGTTTCTGTGATATGGCAAAAAATTGTATAGAAAATGTTCGGCATTCTTCTTTCATAGATACTTAAATACATATTCAACCATGCTTGGGTTGGGAACAAACATTTTCTCCGGGCTTTGAACCCGGGACATCTAGTTTTGCGGGCAGTCACTATCGACTGAGCTACGGTGGCAGTAAAATATTGCATCACATAAAACGGGAAAACCATCTGCTCAGTCAATGATATTCAAGACGCGATAATAATATCTAGATTTCATCTACTGCTAGCAATCTTATCAAAGATATAGCGTATACCTACCTTATTTTATTTAGTGCCATGGTTGTATAACATCAAATAAACAACGTTGATATATGATAAGAATTTTCTTGTATTTGTTGACTTGTATGACGATTACTGTTTCGACATAAAGGGTTTAGCAGCCTTACCGAACAAGAGGTGCCTTTCCCCACGGATGAGGTCAATATTTTAGGTGGTGTACTAGCAGGACCTAAGAATACTCCATGCTTAATATCAGCTCTAGATCTTCTTTTGTTTCAGAGTTATTCAAGATAATGTAAAATATACAGGGTGTCGTTGAAAGTGGCATATTTCGAGAACTGTTCAAGTTAGATCAACCAAACAAAATTGTGTTTGATAACAATAAAATAAACTACACAATGCATATTTTTAACCTGCATCTTGTCCTTATTTTTCATAATAAAAAACAGAGTTCTTGTTTTTTTTCCATATTTTTTTTTATTTCACGCGGAGGTACACCTACAAAAAAAATATGCATACATAGCCACTAATGTCCACTGTATACATAAATAAAAATATTTCCGTAAATCATCGTGCGTCATGCCAAAAAAAATATTTCAGAAGTAGTCGTTACTGGCATACAAATAAAGTACCGTGCAGTGTGAACATAAGTTACGAGTAGTGTGTAGATATTCATTCTCTCGACACATACCGCACAAAATATCATTGACGTAAATTGACTTATTAGTACATTTGCTATACAGGGTGGTCCAAGCCTTGACGTCAAAAAAATTTTTTTAGGTTCTCTACGTCATGGGCTATCAGAATATACTCCATGTATGTTAGCCGATTTTGTGTAGTTTTCGTTGAATTTTTTAAAAAAAAATTTAGAGAAATACTGGAATGAAGAAATTTATTGATAAAAAAACTATTGGGTTTTTTAAATATTTTCTTTTTGTGAAAGTATTACTACAAATAAAGCACTTACTGACAAAAAAATTAGCGTCCTCACTTTGATACAAGTAGGATAAAAAATACCAAATTCAAAATTTTACGTTAAAAACGCATCAAAATAGCATTAATGTAGGTAAATAAAAAAATAAAACATATCCCAAGGATTTTTGGTAATCTAAAGACTGCCCTAGACCTTAAACCTTCCTAAAAACAAAAAAAAGTGATACTTAATGATGAGGATTTTTCGGAGTAGTCGGTCAAATAAACTTAAAAAAAAGCTTCTAAATTTTTTATTTCAAAATAAAGTAAAATTTCGTCTGTTTTGTTGTTCTCATCAATAAACAAAAACAGAAAATACACGAAAACTCAATTTCTGTACTTATTCAAGTATTTTTTTACTACTTTAAAATTTTAAGCTTTTTTGAGTTTATTTGACCGACTACTCCGAAAAATCCTCATCATTAAGTATCACTTTTTTTTTGCTTTTACGAAGGCTCAAGGTCTAGGGCGGTCTTTAGAATACTAAAATCCCTTGGGATATGTTTTATTTTTTATTTACGTAAATTAATGCTATTTTGATGCGTTTTTAGCGTAAAATTTTGAATTTGGTATTTTTTTATCCTACTTGTATCGAACTGAGGACGCTAATTTTTTTATCAGTAAATGCTTTATTACAAAAAGAAACTAGTTAAAAAAACCCAATAGTTTTATTTTTATTACTAAATTGCCGTGTTTCGGGGTCAGCCGGTGTATTTACCAGCATCTAGCGGGCCAGCAAGGCGGTGGCAACTAACAGGTTACTGATTGTCTCCTGTTCGTTGCCGCCGCGATTTGGGCTCTACTTTTCACTTACGATTAGGTGGAGTGGAGCCACTTTGTTGTGCCAACGTTATTTTTATTGGGTCGGCAACGCGCATGTGACACCCTGAGGTTGCAGGCGCCCATAGGCTACGGTGACTGCTGATGGAAATCAGGCGGGCGGTATGCTTGTTTGCCACCGACGTGGTATAAAAAAAAAAAAAAAAAATCCTTAATTCCAGAATTTTCAAACATTAATAACTTGAAAACTACAAAAACTCGGCTAACATACATGGGGTATATTCTGATAGCTCATAACGTGAGGAATCTAAAAATTTTTTTTGACGTCAAGGTTTGGACCACCCTGTATATAAGAGAGATAAACATTTGACACATAGTATTGTTTTCGACATTTGATTTGTTGCATTTTCTGTTGGAAAATGGAAAACATTAAGTGTAAGCCTTGTGAAAAAAAATTAAAAAATATATGTGGAAAGAAAAAATGCATACAAAATTGACAAGAGGCTGATTTATATAGCAAATGCACTAATAAGTCAATTTACGTCAATGATATTTTGTGCGGTAAGTGTCAAGAGATTGTATACCTACATACTAACTTATGTTCACACTGCACTGGTACTTTATTTGTATGCCAGTAACGACTACTTCTGAAAACTTTTTTTTTTTTGGCATGACGCACGATGATTTACGGAAATATTTTTATTTATGTATACTGTGGACATTAGTGGCTATGTATGCATATTTTTTTTGTAGGTGTACCTCCGCGTGAAATAAAAAAAAATATGGAAAAAAAAACAAGAACTCTTTTTTTATTATGAAAAATAAGGACAAGATGCAGGTTAAAAATATGCATTTTGTAGTCTATTTTATTGTTATCAAACACAATTTTGTTTGGTTGATCTAACTTGAACAGTACTCGAAATATGCCACTTTCAACGACACCCTGTATATTTTACATTATCTTGAATAACTCTGAAACAAAAGAAGATCTAGAGCTGATATTAAGCATGGAGTATTCTTAGGTCCTGCTAGTACACCACCTAAAATATTGACCTCATCCGTGGGGAAAGGCACCTCTTGTTCGGTAAGGCTGCTAAACCCTTTAAATGATTTATTACAATAATACCAGTTCATACATAATTTATATACAATAGAGGATAGGAGTGGCTAGGCATTTGGACGTTTGCTATAGTTAATTAGTCTGACCCCTTCTCATAAAAAATATTATAATGATCTATAGAAACTCACGTTAAAAAATAAATATATGATTATTTGATTATAAATATTGGATGTCATATACCAAAGAAAAATAGACCAAAATCACCAAAGCCTCTACGGTATTTTTTTCTTTAGTATATGACATGCAATATTTATAATTTATATAAGTAGTAAGTAGTGTGACTACCCTGCAAAAAATAAAAAAACACATATAAAATTATTTTTGTAAAAAATTCTTAATTTTATTGAAGTTTCACAAATACTTAAATAAATGATTATTTATCTGATATAGGTACATGAAAAAGAGGAAATGAAGGAAAAAACAATTCATATCGTCGCTACACAGACTTAAAATACCTCAGATCTACAGCAATCATGGAAATGTTACCTTTCTTTCACTTTCAATACGGGTATTTTTTTCATCAAATGAGCGAAAATAACCCTGAGTAAAGTATAGCGACGATATTATTAATTATTACGATTTTTTTTTTCATCATACCTACTTATCTTAGATACCTACTATCTTAAATCCATACGTGTAGATATTAGTCTTCTAATTGCTGATTTTTCTTGATAACTTCAGCTACCGTTTTCTTTCCATATTGGCCCCTTGGAACATCATCACAAATAACAATTATATAGTTCTCATAATAATAATCAGAGTATGTTATTCATAAGGTTTTAATATAGTTTCACCTGTACGTAAGGCGAGTTCAATTCAAATAGATCTATATAATTTATATAATACTTAAATAAATCGAATAAATCAATTCCGTTTGAGCATAAATGTTGAATACATTGCTGGTGGTAGGACCTCGTGCAGGGTCCGCCCGGATAGCTACCACCGTCTTACCCGTTAACCTGCCTCTAAATAGCAGTGTTTGCACTGCTGTGTTTCGGTTTGGGGGTAAGATAGCCGGTGTAATTACTGGCATAGATAGATGCAATCCATCTAAGTCCTCAGGGTAGGCAGCGCATAGGCGATTTTTTGATCTCTACGTCCATGGGCCTCAGTTCCTGCTTTCCACCAGGTGGTCTTTAAGGTTGTCTGGAAGAGATCGCTTTTTAGCGATAAGACCGCCCATTTTAATACCTGTACTTGTAACACTGTATATCTGTTATTCTACTGTTATTATGGTGTGCAATAAAGAGTATTGTATTGTATTTCAAGGCGATGGACACATTCTGCCCCATCGGCCCCTGCATCACGACAAGCGACGAGATCGGAGACCCTCAGAACCTGAAGATCCAGTGCTCCGTCAACGGCGTCGTGAAACAGACCAGCAGGACTGACCAGCTGGTGCACAAGATCCAGGACATCATTGAGAGGGTGTCGTCGTAAGTGATTTACTCCCATTAAAAAACGAAAACCAAATTCATCCAGATCTGGACTTGCCTAAGCCCATTCAAATTGAGCTCAAATCAGAATTACGAGCTAGCAACAGTAAAAAATAATGTCCCAAATATTTCATACAAAAAAGTCATTACGCGACGCTCGTAGTAAGTTAATGCAAACGTGACGTAATGGAATTTTTTTTGAGAAATTATATTGTATTACCTAGATCGAGCCAGTTCGTGATTCAGATTCCAATGAGCTGAAGAAAGCCCAGTTATGGACGAATACATTTTTAGGATTTTTTTTAAAAGCCTCCCCTGCGCACACATTAGACGCCGAGGCCTGTCCTCCTGGAGTAATGATGGTACCAGTACAAGTTTTTCCTATTCTCACCACGAGAGCCTAGATCAGAGACCCGCTGAACCTGAAGATCCAGTGCTCAGTCAACGGCGTCGTGAAACAGACTAGCAGGACTGACCAGCTGGTGCACAAGATCCAGGACATCATTGAAAGGGTGTCGTCGTAAGTGATTTACTCCCATTAAAAAAAACCGAAAACCAAATTCTTCCAGATCTGGACTTGCCTAAGCCCATTCAAATTGTGCTCAAATCAGGATTACGAGCTAGCAACAGTAAAAAATAATGTCCCAAATATTTCATACAAAAAAGTTCCATTACGCGACGCTCGTAGTAAATTAATGCAAACGTGACGTAATGGATTTTTTTTTGAGAAATTACATTTTATTATCTAGATCGAGCCAGTTCGTGATTCTGATTCTGTTCTGAATCGAAAATGTAACGTAATGTAGTTTTTTTGGGATTTTATTTTTCTTTATCTAAATCGAACTAGCTCATGATTCGAATATGTCCAAGCAAGTCCATATATAAGAATCAGTCTTTAGGGATTTTTTTAAAAGGCTCCTCTGACCAGCTGGTGCACAAGATTCAGGACATCATTGAGAGAGTGTCGTCGTAAGTACCTATCTAATGAACTTTACAGGGCGCGAGGAACTCACATAATACTTATGAGATCCCGGAGCGTTTTTCAGAAAAAGTCCTGAAAACTTAATTCTTCCAGATCTAGATTTGCTTGAGCTCATTCAAATAAGTATCACAAGCTGTTTCGATTCTAATAATAAAAATGACGTCCCAAATATTTCATACAAAAAAGTTTCCGTTACGCGACGCTTGTAGTAAGTTCATGCAAACGTGACGTAATGGAATTTTTTTGAGGACATATTTTTTTATTATCTAGATCGGATCAGCTCGTGATTCTGATTTGAATAAGCCTAAGCTAGTC
>JALPQI010007592.1:0-44399 GCA_025490895.1 Thaumatotibia leucotreta | reverse complement strand
TGTTTTAAAACAGGTATGGTTGCTACTTCCTACTAGTACAGAGTCAAGTTGAATGATGACACTGCAACAGGATAACAGAATTCTTGGAAGTTAGAGGTTAACCCCCTTATTCAAAAACATCTAAATTCACAAGCTGCTAAGTATTATTTTCCCCTGACGGGACTAGTATTGACAGGTTAAAGATAATGTGCTGATAAATATTACATTGTTTTAGGATCTAGAACAGAGATTGCACAGTTAAGTTAAAATACTGACCATCCTTTTATAACTGTCCAGCATCCTGAGAAGAATGTAGGTGCATTGATGATGAGGCAGACCCCTAGCCTCTCAGGATAGTGCCTACTGAGGAGCCAAATCAGGTTCTTTAGCACTTGGTAATCCATGCAAGACAGGGTAAACCCATTCAGGTCAAACACTATGCATAGATTGTCAACTACTTCCTCGAAACATCTTTTACTAGCTTCCTCCTGGAATACAAATAAATAAGATATTTATATTATGTCTATGACTACATTTTTTCATAATGCACACATTTAAATATCATGGGACATCTTACACAAATAAACCTAGTCCCACAGTAAGCTCAATTAAGGCTTGTGATGTGGGTTACCAGGTGATGATATAGATACTTAAATACATACACAGCCTTGACCAAGGAACAAATATTTCTGATAAATAAATACACAAATTATGCCTTTGCCGGGACTCAAACCCGGAACCTCCAGCTTCGTAGGCAGGGTCATTACCAACTAGACTACAGAGGCTAACAAATTTGTATCCAACAATATGTTAAAAATATGTGCTTAATCACTTAAATCCATTTAACATCATTTTATAATAATTACCAAACAGTAAACAATGAACTTTGTGAGTTCATCAATGTTGCGATCATTGGAGCTGTGGTTTTTAGCTGGAATGTACACAATGGGTCGTCCTGTGATGTCTCTGTGCTTCAGCACTCTTGCTTTGTTCGAATACTTTTCTATTAGTTCTGCATCCTTGTGTAATTCAGTCACGCCGTATTCTGCGCGCCATTTGTTTGTTTTTATTATTGCCTGAAATGTTTTGACAAGAAATTAGAAATGTAGGTACTAATTAATACAGCATACAGGGCAATATACGAACAGTGATTTGTACCGTAATTTGATATGTATTGGCTAAACTGATAAACAAGTGATTACTACGGAGAAAATCGATAAATTAAAATGACTGTTTCTCGGGATTACTTAGTGGCGGTACCTGGAAGGCATTATCGACAGTTTTGAAGGCACGAAGATACCGACGCAGGGAGAAATCGTTGTGATATTGTGCCGGATCAGCGCTCGATATTAAATTCATCCGTTCCTTCAACTGCTTCAAGTCGTCTTCGTTTACAGGTTTCGGTTCCTCAGCCATGTTCCAGAAAAACACTACGTAAATACTTTGATAAAATATGTATATGTCCGTAAAACAAGCTATCACTTCCTTGGTAAGATTGTGTTTATTCCTACAAGTTAAAAACTACAAAATAGTTCGAAAATACTTTCTTATCAGTCATAACACACACAATGTTACCATTAACTAACACAGCACAGGATCCACAGATAAGATAATAATTATGTGATGCGTTTTGTGTGTTAAGCCCGAGTTGACGTGTATACCAAGTGTATACGGTGTATAATAGTCTGGCCACCAAATTTAGCAGTAAGAGTAGGTACCAGAAACTAAATGCATCTTTTTTTAGTTAATGACGTCAGTGTAAGAAATAGGTAGTATGATTCTCTCTGACTACGCTTCAAGTGAGTAAGTAAACCACAGTATGAAAATAAAGACCCAATTAATCCACTAATGGTAGCGCCATCTGTATTACACAATTCTCAACTTTTATTTTGCTACGGCAACCCCATACTGTTGTCAGAAAAGTTACAGATGGCACGTCATGAATGTAGGATTAATATGGATTTGACAACGTTATAATAATAGCAAGAACGAAAGGGATGGTCTTATGAAACTTTTTACTAGTGGAAGTGAAAAGGAACGATAATCGTCCGTCCTTATCACTGTGCCACTATTTTTTGTGTGTGTGTGCATTAGATGCTAAATGTAAGTGCCAGACAAATGCGTTGAATAATGGTTGAATACGTCACTAAGTGCCTGTGTGGCACTTTCGTCTTAGTAGTAAGTGACTATGTCTATCCCTCTTAGTGGCACACTATGTGCGGCCCCTCGTGGCACGTTAGGTGGCGCGATTCCTTATTTATGACAGTGAACGAATGGCGGGAAAATTGGAAATTATTGAATTAATGTATTTGCCATATTTTTTTCAATAGGGACGTAGTTTACTTTACTTCCACCTACGAACAAATAAAATGGTCGCAGGCTTCCTCCTATCAGCTACAGTGCAGAAGTACGTGAAGGCCATTTTACCTATGCCTAGGTTCTAGATTCCGTTTATTATATACAATTAAGTAGGTATGTACTTTCTATCTCATCTGTTTATGTATGGTTTATGTTATATTACCTACATATAAATAGAAACCGAATTCAATTATCTTCCCGTATACGAGGCTTATTTAATCGGATCCCTGATTATTTTATGATGAGAGGAGAGATGCGTAATTTGCAGGTCAGGGCAGACAGATTTGTATTGTAGGATTTTTAGATGCTTAGTAGAATTAACGAAAGCACAGATACGCATGTTGTGTTAGCTTAGCAACCATAATAGCTTATTATATTTATATTTTATTAATATAATATATTGGTATCAAATATGATGTCTATACTATTAGGTATAATATGGCTACCATTGGCTGATAGATTGGCTGCAGTCAAAATTACGCGGTTCAGGTAACGTAGACTACCGCCAAACGCTGTCTGTTTTCTGTGTAAATTGATTGCTTGACTGTTCGCATAACAGTGCGAGACTGACCATCTCGTGCATTTCATTCATTCAGCTTCGAATAATCAGTGTATGTGCCTAAGTCAACACACCGTGTAGGTGTGTAGGTAGGTATTTGGGTATTTGTGCCCATGTATCCATAACATAGATTCCGGGTCAATTGGTTCAAGGGCTTGAGTTCGTTTGTTTGGTTGTCATTGTATGATATTGATAAACTATTATGATAGCTATTTAAAAGAGCGGTTGGGGCTGACATCGAGTTCTTTCGGAAGTCCTATAAACAAAGGTACTTAAAACATTAAACATTTGGTAGAGGCATCCATATTTTTTTGGGAACAAAATGGTCTTGCCTCATACCTGCCTGCCTTGCCTGGTAATAAATTTTGTTTGTTAACCGACTTCAAAAAAGGAGGAGGTTATCAATTCGACTGTATGATTTTTTAGTTAGTTGGTATAGGTGAAAAACTTAATAAAGTCACCTGTTGTATGTGTGAGTGACGTGTTCGAATAGGCATTTGTTTTGTTTGTGTTACTAATTTCAAATATGTGTTCTCTATTCGAATACGTCACTCACACGTACAACAGGTGACTTTCTTAAGTTTTTCACCTATATGTTCTATGTAGGTCTGCTCCTGGGTAGGATCCAGATGTACTGTTGGAAGTTCTGAGGTAACAAACATAAAAAAAATAAAAAAAAAACAGTCGAACTGAGAACCTCCTCCTTTTTTTGAAGTCGGTTGAAAAATGATTCGAACCTAATATCATCATACGACAGGGTGCAATGGAAGATAAACGGGACAGAACTTTAGGTACCACGGTTCCTCACTTAATAATCTCTATGATTGATTACCAGAGATCGGACAAATGTGTGTCATTGTTAGCAATATTATTGACATGACTCCAAAGTTGATTGAATGAATACCTAATTAAACGAATAATTTCTTGAAATTGTATGTCGAAGCTTTAAGATGGTGATGAGTGATTTTCAAAGATTTTCATAGTTACTGGTGTCAAATCAGTATTTTTTTTAATATGATTAGATGATTAATTATTTAATCCATTTTCGATTATTGCCAACAATGACGCTCATTTGTCCGATCTCTGATGATTACCTATTATGATTTGTCTTAACAAATACGACTTAATATTTTTATATAATATAACACATAGTGCATGCTATGTGATTGAGAATGGATAATCGATCACTGAATCAACGTCAATTAGTTTGATAAAGATTCATTGCTCATTAAAATCGATAATATTAATCTCGCTGATTGATTTCATACGAAGAAAATATAAGTAAACCTAAAGCACTAGAATAAAATAACAACCAGAATTCCTACTATTTGGATTATCACATGGTTGTTGACAATTTTAGTTTTACTAATTTCAATGTACTTAGGTACCTACTCAATCAGCGAAAACAAATAGATAATACAATACCTACATTATACTTCGCAAATTACCTCCGTCCGACGTTGTTTTAAAACTCCTGTTTTTGTTTTATGTCGTTTTCAGAGTTCCGTAGTAAACTACTTAACTAGGGAGTAGGGACCCTTATAGTTTCGCCAAGTTCCTATCCGTCAGTCCATCTGTCCGTCTGTCCGTCGATCCCTCTACTACAAAACTTGCAATTTCTTACACGTATACATACCTATACATATCAATTACATCGACAAAGTGGTAGAGTAAACTGTAGAAAAAAGAACTTTTGGCAAAAACGGAACCCTCATAGTTTCGCCATGTCCGTCTGTCCGTCTGTCCGCTGCATAGCTTAGTGGCCGTTAATACTAGAAATCTGAAATTTGGTACATGTATACATATTAATCATGCCAACAAAGTAGTACAATAAAAACTAAAAAATATTTTTATTTTTGGGGACCTCCCCAACTGGTGAAGTGGGGATGATTTTTTTTATTTGCTGTAATTCTATACTGTGGTGTATCATTGAATAGGTCTCTAAAAAGAATAAGGGTCTTGAAAGAAAGTTTTTTTCTAAAGTCAATATTTTCGGAGATAATCGTACCAAAAGAAAAAAAATTGTATCCCCCCCTCTAACTTCTGATCCGTAGGTCCAGAAAATATGAAAAAAATTGGCATATAGAATACTTATAAATAAACCTATTTCGAACATAATCGGCCCAGCCGTTTTTGTATAACTACGGAACCCTTCACTGAGCATGGCCCGACATGCTTTTGACCGATTTTATTATTTTGCTATAGTCCTATAGCGTGAGTGAGGTATCGTTGAATAGGTCTGTGAAAAAAAAATGGTGTAAAAAAATTTTTTTTACTCAATATTTTTGGAGATTACAGCTCCAGAACCAAAAATGTGCCCCCCTCTCTAACTTTTGATCTGTAGGTCCAAAAATATGAAAAAAATCATGCATAGTGGGCTTATAAAATACTTTAAAATAAAACTATTTTGAACATAATCGGTAAAGCCGTTTTTGAATAACTACAAAACCCTACACTGGGCATGGCCCGACATGCTTCTGGCTGGTTTTTTACTGACGACGGTTGTTGGACATAGTATAGGTACTTACCGACTTACATAAGGTTTTATCTATGGGTGTGATAGTGACGTACTAAATGCTAATCGATATTAGGATTATATTTAGTAGTCATCTGATGTGTATAGGTACTTAGGTATAGGTAAATTCACGAAAGCTGGCACGAATGGATCGAGTAACTGACAATAGTTATTTGTTTTACTAGGGAGCAAAGTGATTGTTTAACTCTCGTGCAAATATTGAAACCCGAGCAAGCGAAAGATTCCAGAATTTGAACCACGAGCGCAGCGAGTGGTACATAAAATGGAATCTTGAGCGATGCGAGGGTTTTAAGGCACGAGAGTTGAACAAGCTTTGCTGCCGAGTGAAACACAACATTTTTCACCACACTAAAGCGAGGAAACATGCGAAATAAAACTCAAACATAACAAATTAGAAGGTATTTATTTGCAAGTTCTCAACTCCCAAAAAATAAACAAATCAACAAATAATAAAACAATAACCTCAAATATTTATCTCGGCGTGGCAATGCTTAAAAATTCAGGATAATTCCAAAATGAGACTCATGTAGTTATTGGCGATTTTTCTGTGATTTTCGGAATTATCCCACTTTCGCATCTCGCAATTACCCCAAACCCACTTAAGTAGGTATGTTAAACTAAGATATCACCAATGAAAGAAAACAAAACACGACCGAACTCGTTTAAATTTTAAAAGAAAAAAATATTCGGATGCGTTCTGAAATTTGCATACCTAGTGTCAACACTTTCATTTTCCTATTGTTTTTATTTGTCGTATTTTTAGAACTTTTAATTAAAAGTCTTTTACAACAAAATGTGGTATTTAATTTGGATTTTAGTATATTGAATATAATATTATGACAGGTTCATGTGTATGAATCTGTTTGAAACTATTGAGTTTTCGAACGTACTTTCTAGTTCAAACGTCAAAAAGCTTATTTCACTCTCAGGCCGTATAAGTTATTGCTTTAGTCTATCCAGAAGATTAAAAAAAATTACTTTAACCTCTAGAGATTAAAACACAGTTTTGCGCTCTGAAATTGAAGGACAAACAACGTGTTTACGAGCAGTGTGGTGAAAAATGTATTTCTATGTGTGGATGCCAAAATGACAGTAGATGCAGCTTGGTATAGCACGGCCGCATACCCACAATGATAGATGTCATTCATTTAATTCATTCAATTCGTGCCAGCTTTGGTGAATTTACCTGTAGGATACCTAATTATTAGCAATGGTCGTCGAGAGCTATTTGACATGATAAGTCATGTATGACCTAGGTAGTAAGGTGGGGTAAGATGAAACGGATTTTTAATGGGGTAAGACAAAAAGCTACCAGTAGAATGCTGTGCAAGAAGGACGACTTTTTGTCTTACCCTATTAAAAAAACCGTTTCATCTTTTTCCCCACCTAAAGAGCTCACTCTCGCCGACCATTGGTAATTCGTTTGGCGCAAAGGTACCTAGCTAGTCTAGCTACGACATAATAAGCACATCAAAAGACAATGTTGTAAGTATTAACTAGAAGCCATTTTCCTGAATTGGGTTTTAAATCCGATAACATAATAAACGCATAGGTATTTACTTTGGATCAGTTACTTTCTATCCTTTAATGCATTTACTGTTTGTAAATAAGTAAATATATCTAAATAATTTTAAGCTCCATATTCAATATTGTTGATGATAACCAACTTTCACGTTCGAGTAGTTTCACGATGATTAGTAATTACTTAACCAAATTGTTTGGGTCTCCTGAGCCGCATAAATCCTATTAGGAGACCCCAAATGTGAAGTGTGCTTATGACAAGATTGACAGTACAAAACTTCCACATAATTGATGTCCTTATTAGAACCTTTTCAAACTTCTTAAATATCATATTTTTCATGTAGTTAATATGTTATGTAAGTTGTAAGTAGTTAGGTATTGTCAAGTATACGTTTCTCTGTCTCGTTTTCCTTTATGTAGGTACTAACACTCGTTAGTACTCACTTAGGCTATGACTTTTTCACTATGCCTCGTGAACTTAATACCTAGGTACCTATAACACTAAAATGCCTAGTCGCCTGACAACTTGATCAACTCCAATAAACGGTTTTATATATTTCGCATTTAATCTTCTTAATAACCGCGAACGCGACGATTAATACCATAATTTTCAAGTAGATACTGCATGTAATTAAACATAGCAATCCGTCAAAAAACGTTAGTTTATTTAGATAATATTTACATGTCACGTATAAACTTAATATCGATTACAATTGCGTCATTCGACAGATCGAATCTCTACGTCAGTAGACCGTTAACAGTGAAGGCAGGTAGATGAGGAATGGTTCTTCGGAAGTCATCGATATCGCAGCAGAAGCTGTAGCCAAGATCGATGCGGTCAAGCTGCCAGCCGACCCAGTTGAAAGCCGAGTTGTTGCGGCAGCGATCGGTGCAGAACGTAAGGGCGCGGACCTCGGCTTCCGTGTACCAGGGGTTGTTGATGCTTATGAAGGCCGTGCCCAGGCGACGAGATTCATCGTAGATGACCTGGTAAGATGAAAGTAATTAATCTACGTCCGTACACTTGACTGGTAACATCATTTAGGAACTTTTTGACTGGTTGTGTTGTGTACGTTTAATTATGTTCATGTTATCTTAACAGCTGTTTTTTATACCATGATGGTCGGATGGACACATTTTGATACTGCTAGTTTGTACTGTTGATTATTTTGCTCATGACCTTAGGCACCCGCCCCGCCTGTGCTGGTTACAGAGTTGTTTATGTTTAGGTACTTTGTTGTTTAGATGACTGTCGGCTGTTGAGTACAGTCACATCTATAAATATGCATATTTATGCAGGCGACCGTTCAACACCTTGTTGCCGTTGTGCAATTTAGCCACAACCGTGCAGGTTCAGTTTGTTTACTTTGTAGACCGCCTCTGGATGAGGTGGCTTTGTGTTATTTTGCGAGGTCCTTTGTCCTTAGTAAAAAGTATGTGATGAGCTGATGAGATGATAAAAAACAAAAATTTTAATTTTGTCTTGGGTTGTTGCGCGAGGCCCCTTCAACTGCAAGGCCCGGAGTGATTGCACTGTCCGCCACCCCCTAAGGCAGTTATGTCGTTGTTATCGTCCTGCTGGGTCACGGTTGTTTACAAGTGATCAAGTTTGTTTACCTTGTAGAAGGCACCGGTATCCGCCAGACGGCAAGAGAGTGGCACGGGTATCTGCGGGTTGTCGTTGGCGTCGCGGTGCAGGCAGATGTCGCGCAGCACATTGTTCTGTCACGCAGCTAGTTCATGCAGATCATGACTGGGCAAACAAAGTTTGTTTACCTTGCAATACAAGAAGGTGGCACGGGCATTTGCGGGTTGTTGGCGTCGCGGTGCAAGTAGAAGTCAGCCTTCACGTTATTGTTATCGTCCGTTGGGTCACGATTGTGTACAAGTGACAGTTTAATTACCTTGTAGAAGTAGAGTGGCACGGGTATCTGCGGGTTGTAGTTGGCGTCGCGGTGCAGGTAGATGTCGCGCAGCACGTTGTTGTCGTCGCACAGCTGAGTCATGCGGGTCACGACCGGACAGGTAGTTTGTTTACCTTGTAGAAGTAGAGTGGCACCCGTATCTGTGGGTTGTTGTTGACATCGCAGTGCAGGTAGATGTCACCTCAACCGCCTTCATTGTTGTTATCGTCCGTTAGATCACGATTGTGTACAAGTGACAGGGAATTTACCTTGTAGAAATAGAGTGGCACGGGTATCTGCGGGTTATTGTTGGCGTCGCGGTGCAGGTAGATGTCGCGCAGCACGTTGTTGCCGTCGCGCAGCTGCGTCACACCCCAGGTGCCCGTGTATATGATGGTGTTGTAACCAGCGGCGCCGATGCGGGCACGCGCGTTCTGTAACACATTGAATATGCTTTAGGTACTTAAATTAAGTAGAGAGAACTTTAAATTTAGTTGGCAAATTGGCAAAGCCCACACTTGCCTGCGAGTAAATATATGGCCAAGCGTAACGCTTCAGAGTTCGCCCACAATCTTATAATCAATTTACTCGCGACATATGTAGCAAAACTTTTGTTGTAACAAATAAGGCTTGTATATAATGTTTCTATGTTTGAGCATTTGGTACAGCTGTGACCCTGGTGAGATAAAGATAATTACCTATCTACAACTCCTCAAGGCTTGTCAAAAAGGGTATAAGTTTAACACAAGTACATAGGTATATACACCGTTTTCCAAAATTACCGGTGAGTTATACCCTTTTTCATTAGGCCCACAGAGTTAAAGTAATCACTAACCTGTTCGAGCCAGTTCCAATTGCCGCCATTGAAAGGCTCCCACTGAGGAGCGGCATTGATAAACCAGAAGGTGGCCCGCTGACCGGTGGCGAACACGTAGTCTGACTTGGCTGCCAAGTGACCTCGCGACAAGAACTGCTGGGTTGTGACAAACTTGTCAGCTTGAGCCTGTCCAATAATGTTTGCGATGGCGATCTTCTGCTGGACTTGAGTGTACGCGGTGTTTACAGCTACTCCGGGGAACCAGCTGCCAGCTGCAATAAAGGATAGCTTGTCAGTATAACTTGTGCAATTGTTTTACGACATCCGCGGAGACGCGTCACGGAGAACGAGGCCTAGGAATAGACGCATTAGGAGGTAAATGTCAAGCGAATTGGCGATCACAGTAGTGTGTCCACAATGGTGACGCTGCTGCCCATTATTCAATGATTGAATGTTCAGTAACCTTTGTCGACTTTTACGACACCCACGGGAAGAGTTTGGGTAGTGAGTGACAAATGTATTCTTACTGCCATCACCATGTGGCATTACGATTGTTTAGATCACCTTTATAAAGCTATTTCTTAGTTTTCATGCTCACCTAACCAGCTCGGTCGGTCGACACCGGTTTGGTGCACGGCGTTGGCAGGTGTCTGCTCGTATACGACGTACAGAACTTCGAGGCGGTTTTGGTCGAAGCAAGACACGTACAGAGGATACAGCCATCCATTGACAATGAAACCGACTCTGCGAATAGAATTTTAAATTATTTAAACCTGTGTTAAGAGACGGAATCACAGGACACAAGAAATAAAATGAGAAGTTCTATCAGGTGGGTAAGGAGACGTAAACAATACTTATGTACAAGTAGAAAAATCAATTCGTTTAGTGTTTTACCGTGTCCTTGACTCCTGAAAAAGTTTTGAAAGCAAGAGACTTCTGTGAAGAGAGTGGGGTGAAGACCACAAATATTGTTCAAGCTTCCCCCAAACTATCAAATCACCAAATATTAAAGGTTAAATATCAACTTACTGGATAAGTAAGTTATTGTTGTAGCATCGGCTAGTGGTACCGACGGTGTCGTGGTAGGAGTGCGCGCTGCAGGTGAGGCCGCCGAACGCGCCGTTCCCGTTCAGCCAGCCGGGCCCGGACACGAGGTTGTTGTTTACGCAAGTTGCGGTCTGGTGGAAAAGGTTTAAATAACTGAAATTTTAAACCAACAGATCTCTCATACGAGGTACGATATAAGGGCCTATTCGTTTGACGTTAGCCTTTTTAAAATGAAGGAGACAGTGCACCTGCCTCAAGAGTCAAATATGGCTACTAGCATTGATTTTGCCATCTCTCTCTAAGGTATATCTACTTCAGTGTACTTGATTCTATTCGGTGTACGGGCTTAGCGGAAATGTATCAACCATGTTTCTCGTCCAGAAATAAATCAATTAAATCTGAGCACAGTAGCTGTAGTTGGTACCTACCAGAATTCAGCAAAAAATGCATTATACTTAAGACTGGTGGGTACTTACAGCTGTTTGTACCCCCGATGTGGCAAGGTTGGGGTGCAGGATAGTACGGCCGGAGCCGGTGCAGGCGATCGTGACCTGCTCGCCCGTGTTCAGCGTGATCCGGCCCGAGTTGCCGTTTGCGACCAAATAGTTTCCACCACGTAAGTACACTGGCTGAGGCTGCCCTAGGTCTCCGTTCACATTGAAGGTACAACCTGAAAGGAAAAATACTCAAATATCACTTTGAACAAATTATAATCACTTCATGTGCACTTATGAAGAATTACGGTAGGTACCGCTTCGGGCTCCATTGTAGCTGGTAATGTTGGCTTCCGATTTTTTATACTCGTTGGCGAGCCAACCATCCAGATAGTCATCCCAGTCATCTTCATTGAGGACGAAGACTAGTTCTCCTGGGTCGGGCAGCTCAGCGGGCAATGCCGCGGCTGCTGCCACCAGCGCCAACACAACAACCACTAAACGTGTCATAGTTTGGGATCACTCACGCAGCGGGCGCGATCACCACTTGTTAAAGTGGCAATGTCGCCTACCTATCACGTTCCGCAGAATTTATTAAAACGAGATAAAATAAGCAAGATAGCACTTATCCTATCTTGCCCAAATATGTTTTGTCCAACACATTAATACATTTTATATCTGTTGAGTGGGATTTAATCTGCTTTATGAATTGCTTTATCATAAAAAATTGCTAACCAATAATCAATATCAGTATATAGATTAAAAGTCAACTCGTGAAGCGAGATTTACCTTGGTTCTCTAAACAAGATAAACGTCTTGTTGCTCGATGCTCGACACACGAACGGCTCCGACACTTGGCACCGTGTATCGTGATGCCACTTCTACTTATGATGAAAGAAGATAATATAATAGGACGTCGATACCTGGATTTGATAAATTTATTTATATATGTATAACGAAATGAATCAAAAACAGTCGTAAGAATATAACATATTGGTTGACATACCGCTCCTTAGATTGCTTAGGTACCTACAAGCTACAGCCGCTCCCTTAAATATATCTAAATATATGCTCGAACACAAAAGATTCAAGTTGCATTATTTACATACCACATAATTGTTCTGTGTTTTGTTTTCTGTAAACATACGTTTATATAGGTAATTAATATATGTAGTTGCGCCACCAGTTGAAATGAAATGAAATGAAATATATTTATTCAAAGAGAAACATTAATATTACAATGCCTATGGGTCCTGAGCTAGGAATAGGTTACTTATATACATAGTTGCATGTAAATAGGTATAACCAATCAGTAACAATTCACATCAGCTTGACGATACGGTAAAATATGAAATTTCTCCACAGCAAACTTAGACAGCAACAGCATACAAAATACAACACAAATACAATAGTTATTTGTTTTACTAGGGAGCAAAGTGATTGTTTAACTCTCGTGCAAATATTGAAACCCGAGCAAGCGAAAGATTCCAGCAAGCGAGAAGATGGAATCTTGAGCGATGCGAGGGTTTTAAGGCACGAGAGTCGAACAAGCTTTGCTGCCGAGTGAAACACAACATTTTTCACCACACTAAAGCGAGGAAACATGCGAAATAAAAGTCAAACATAACAAATTAGAAGGTATTTATTTGCAAGTCCTCAATTTCCAAAAAATAAACAAATCAACAAATAATAAAACAATAACCTCAAATATTTATCTTGGCGTGGCAATGCTTAAATTCAGGATAACTCCAAAATGAGGCTCGTGTAGTATTGGCGATTTTTCTGTGATTTTCAGAATTATCCCACTTTCATATCTCGCAATTACCCCAAAGCCACTTTTAAGTACCTATGTTAAACTAAGATATCACCAATTTTATCCTTTATTGAAATAGATTAGAACTTTTAATTAAAAGCCTTTTAATTTAAAATTTTAATTTAAAATGTGGTATTTAATTTGGATTTTAGCATATTGAATATAATATTATGAAAGGAAACTATTGAGTTTTCGAACGTACTGTCTATGTAGTTCAAACGTCAAAAAGCTAATTTCACTCTCAGGCCGTATAAGTTATTGCTTTAGTCTATCCAAAAGATTAAAAAAAATACTTCAACCTAGAGATTAAAACACAGTTTTGCGCTCTGAAATTGAAGGCCAAACAGCGTGTTTACGAGCAGTGCGGTGAAAAATTATTTATTTCATAAAAATAAGAAGTAGGTACATAATAAGCAATAATGCCGCCTGCGTTGGGAGAAAACCATCTAGGGCCTCAGGTGTCAACTCACAAAATGCAGATGCCACTAGCTAGCTGCCTGTGGTTGACCACATACATGCTCCATCAATGTATTTCATAATCCAGCTATGTTAGAAAATATAGACTTAATGGTACCTAAAATAATCAATCACAATTCACAATCTTAATTGATTCAGCTGCTCGGATTAGCATTATTTTTTTCTGTTGTTTGGCTTATCTTATCACCTTCAACAGGCATGATTTTGTATTTGTGACGTATCCCTAGTTATGTACGTATCCCGTACAATCGTCTAAAGGTCTTACCTATGTACCACGCAAATATCACGCAAGTGAACATTTCGATGTTTGATTCACATCAACTCTGTACCTATTCAGAACATTAAATCCTTTTCTTACTCTTATTTCTTACTCTCTAGGATACCAAAGTGCGGTGGGTATAATTATAATATACTTACATTACATTACTTATATACCTACTAATATAACGACAATTATGATTAATGTTGTTTTACCGACCCTTTACTTCAATATTGTCCACCGTCCACTTATCACGCACAGGAGGCAAATTTATTTTTCCCCTCACTAGCTCGTAAACTGCTCGTTTATCCTTTAATACGAACGTGTAAAAACGCATATTATTCACTTGTGTGGCAAAGTAATGATCTTTGTTTTGGAATAACAAAACGTAAAATGCTCATAGAAATTGTTCCATATTAATGATAATTAAATAATTTGTTTGAGAATTTAGTGTAAAATACAAACCTTTATATAATATGATGATTTTAACATATAAATCCTAAAATTCCATAAGTAACAATTGTTTTAGTGAATGATGATAAGATGACTAGATGCAATCACAAAACGCAGAAAATGTCAACGTCAACATTGTCAAAGAATATTATAGGTTATAATCTTTATTTACCGACTCGAACACGCATAAAAATAGTAAACTAAACAACTTTCAGGGTGTTCTGTTATAATTTTGTAAAAATAATGAATGAGAATGATTTAATAATGCATTGGCGTTGGTGTGCAACTACAGGAATGTGTTAAAATCGTGCTGCGTTTACTTTTTCGTGGTA
Organism: Thaumatotibia leucotreta; assembly: GCA_025490895.1. NCBI lineage: Eukaryota > Metazoa > Arthropoda > Insecta > Lepidoptera > Tortricidae > Thaumatotibia > Thaumatotibia leucotreta. Next base: position 29,910 of record JALPQI010007592.1, on the reverse strand, counting down.
AGTTTACTGCGACAAAATCTTGCATTAAATACATGATGCATTTGGAAAATTATTATCACTAACCCGATGATGATTGTAATGTGAGCAAATAATTACCTTTTTTGAGTTTCCTCGCTATAGTGAGGGGAAAAGTTTTGTGTTACACACGGGTGCAAATGTATTTTACTTCTCGTATGTTAAAACACTCGCTGCTCAGGATTCTATTTTAGAACCACTCGCTTCGCTCGTGGTTCAACTATAGAATCCTTTCGCTTGCTCGTGTTTCAATTTCATACTCGCGGGTAAAATACAACTTTGCACCCTTGTATAACAAATAACTATTCTAGAATTCTCTCGCCGTAATTGTACAGGCTAGGTAATTATTTTGTCTCATGTTATTATTTTTGGGCAAGTGTGGGCAGACCTCCCACAAGATGGTCCGAGGACCTGGTCAAGGTCGCGGGAACCCGCTGGAGGCAAGCAGCGCAGAACCGGTCATATTGGCGATCATTGGGGAAGGCCTATGTCCAGCAGTGGACGTCTTTTGGCTGAAATGATGATGATGATGATGTTGATTATTTTTGGAGGTCATATTGATTTTTACTATGTTGCTAACATCTGAATCCTAATCTACCAACATTTCAAGTTTGTTAATTTTGCTACCTTGTGATTCAATCTGCCATTTGTTTAACTGATTGAATGTGATCATTGTGTCCCACTCCGGCACCATCATAATATTTAAACTACTTGGTTAGGTATTATTTACGATACGGTAAGGAAATGCCGCTGTCATTCTCGATACAATTCCTCTTCAAAGGTCTCCTTTAACAAAATAAATTCTATTTTATTTCCTACATTATTAATTATTAATTCAAAATTCACTGGCAAATTTTATTGACTGTGTATTTGACTACCTACTTATAAGTCAATTTAATTGTTAATTGTAAATTAAAAAATTGTGTATATTTATGTATTAAAGATGAGCTTTTTTAGTGCAATCAATTTAATTACTAGGCATCAGGGTTTTCATCACAAGACAAGACAGATGAAATCACAATCTAAATATATCCCCAAAGGTCATACGATGAAAATCTAAAGTATCTAAACATACCTAATTATGGTTTGTCACATGAAAGTACGCATGGTATGTAAAGGCTCATGCTGTCGCGTCACGCGACAGCATGAGCAGATGGTCCTTTACAGCTCACAAGTGCAAACATCTTACATGGTAAGATGTTTACGATGTTTACACTTGTGAGCTGTAAAGGAGACTTTTTTGTCGACTGTACTTACTCATTAGTTATCTACGTACATAATTAAACATACATTTCAGAACCCACGTCAGAGTGAAAATAATAAAAATGATTACTCCTTTTTTATGGATGACCGTACCGGCTATGCCTATAAGAGCATCATTGAATTACCTAAGCATTTTTTTTATTTTGTACTGATTTGTCTTTATTAGTACTTGTGTAATACCTATTTACTATATGAATAACGTACCTGTAGGTACCTGAACTTATTGAATCATCATGATTATCGTGCCACCAGCCAAGAAAATAATGCATGTATATTTAGATATGATAATTATGAGATATATTGCATCAACATGTGCATAACATGAGTCATATAAACCAGTTACTTAAATATAATTAATAAATACTTAACACAACAAATAGAGCATGATTATATTGATTGGGATGCAACAGTAACTGCTTTCCACAATTTTGGAAATATTAACATTTTATTCTAAGCCATGTTATTATTTATTATTATTATTATTTATTATGTAAGTATTTAGACTTTCGCGTAACAGCACGGAATCAGAGTGGCCTATCCCACAAAACTTTACAAGCGTACAATTCTACAGAATTGTGTAAATTCCCATACAAATAGTTGTCAGTTTTGTAGAATTGCATGCTTGTAAAGTTTTGTGGTATTGGCCCCAGATCACAGATAAATAGATAGCAGACCTCGCGCTGATAAAGTTTCAGCTTCAAGCTCAAACCATCAGAAGATCATCGATTTTCGATTTCGAAGGCTGATTGATACCTATGATGTTGAAGTAGGATGTCCCTGAAGTCGAGCTCGCAGCAAACCATAATAATATGGTAGTTGTGCCATTTTCTATCAGTTCTTTAAGTCTAATAGAGAATAAGAGTAAATGGGAAGTATGAAATTTTGACAGTGAGTACCTATTGTTTTTTATTGATCGTGCTTTTGCAACAGCCACTGCTCAAAACAACAGGCATGGTTGGCTTTAAGCTGCCGAGCTCGCTATAGATCACATACTATGGTAGTCATACCAGTAAATCTGTAGGCCTAACGCAAGATTAGAAAATCGTCTGAGTCACTTCAACGAAGGCATTAGCGGACAGCATGACAGAGATAGATGGACGATATTTATGATTTTCCAAATTCGGGGCAGGCGTCAAGATCTCAAAGTTTAAAAGAGGAATAAATACGACAATTTGAGCCTGAGTATTGTTTTTATTGATCGTTCGTGCATCAGCCAATGCTCAAAACAGAAGACCATCGACTGGGAAGGCGGGCAGATGCGGCACGGTGCGCCTGAAGTCATCCACCTCGCAGCAGAAACTGTATCCGATGTCGATGCGATCGGGTTGCCAGCGCAACCAGCTGAAGTCCGGGTTGTTCCGGCAGCGGTCGGTGCAGAAAGTCCAGGCTCGGACCTCCTCCTCTGATGCGAAAATGTCGTTGATACCGATGAATGCTGTGCCTCGGCGGGATGACGGCTCGTAAAACACCTGAAAAAAAGGTTAATGTAAAGTTACGAATATTTTCTTCGCTTACCGCGAGGATTACACATGAAATAAAACTATGAAAACGGATAAACTCGCGTATATTAACTAATTTTAACTTCATTTCGACGTTTCGAACACTTTACAGGGTTCGTGGTCTGCGGATGACTGACAATGGAGGAAATTCAATAGATCTACCTCCATCAAAATAAGAAAGATAAGTACAAAACTACTCACAAAGAAAAATATACTAATCCACAGACAATCAATTTTAAGGGTGGATGTACATACTAAATTAGAAAATTAAGCTAGTTATTCATTACAAGTATTTTATTTTATTTATGGACCGATGACCTGGTGAACGTCGCAGGAGTCCGCTGGATGCGGGTGGCGCAGGACCGGTCATTGTGGCAATCTTTGGGGGAGGCCTATGTTCAGCAGTGGACGTCTTTCGGCTGATATGATGATGATGAAACTGTATGAACTGGCCTGCTACCGCGAAAATCGAAAAACGTCAATTTCAAGGATTTTTATCTGTCACTAACGAAGGCGTCATTAGAGTGAGGGAAACAATTTGTAATTTGCAGATTTCGAAGTTTGCACTTGCAGTAAGGGCAGTTCTCGTGGGTCTAATGTTTACCTTGTAAAAGTACCGGGGCACCGGCAGTTGCTTGTTGTTGTTGCCGTCCGTGTACAAGTACAGTTCGTGGTGGTTGTTGTTGGCATCGCGAACCACGCTGACGCCGAACGTGCCGGTGTACACCGTGGTGTGGTAGCCGGCCTCGGCGATGCGCGCGCGCGCGTTCTGTATCAAAATTATTCTGTCAAACCAACTTAACAGCAGAAAAAAGGCTACTTCAACATTTTACACGGAGGCCCGAAGAGAGATTAATAAATTCATACCGTTTTATCAGACAATTGTTTTTCAAGATTATATTCAATTTGTGTTACAGTAAGAAAAACTGGACTATAGTGGAAATATGCGACTTCAACCTGCATGTAATATGGAATATGTGTGGTAGGCTAAAAAGGAAAAGCAATAAGTTTATTTAAGAAGATATCGTTCAAAATAACTTAATATATATACAATTGCAGTTGATGCTGTAAAGGGGAAATCAAGGATAATTATGACAGTAAGGATGATGTAGATGATGATGGTGTAGGATGATGTTTAATTAATTCCCAAGATTGGCTTTAAAGCCATAAATCCAGCTATAGTAAAGAGTAAGTAGTAGTAAAGAAAATTATCGCTAAGGATTATTTACTCGCTAAAAATAAACGACAATTTAGATACCTAATTAAAAAATATACGTGATTGATAAAATTGTACAAAATCAACGAGTTTTAAATAAGAAAGGCAGAGTTTCGGCCCGATATGCTCAATACTCAATTCTTTGGCGCCTAGTGTTCGACCGATTCTCGGTTTGCGATTTTTACTGCTCTAAGGTTGTTGGAGTATCAATATTGGTCTATTGGCAAACATGGACTTGCATAGATCTAGCTCGGACTCGCTGGTCAGTGTCGCCACGTAAGGACCACATGCAAAATTGTCTTGGACAGGAAGTACTAAAATGAAAGTGTGCTTAACTTAATCGAAAACGTCGGTGAAAATCTTAATGTTTGTTAAAAATGCTTGGACAGGACGAGGTTATCCATAAGGCGTTGAATATGCTGTGCTGAGATGAGACCATTTCGTGGCACCTTTTTTTTGTCATATCATCTACTATGTCCTTGTTTATTTTACCTGTGTGTTACGTATAAATTATTTTCTATTTCTATAATAAGCGAACATGAATCGATCCCTCTATGGCTCTATTAAATATTTATCTATTAAATGGATTGTGACAGTAATATGAATGCGGACGTTTCCGTGAAAAACGCAAGCGAAAGGATTAAGCATCTGTAGCGTGATGGCCTGTAAAATCCAGTCGGAACTCTCATAAATACCTGTTCAACCCAATCCCAGTTGCCATTATTGAACGGCTGCCACTGCGGAGCAGCGTTCACAAAGAAGAACGTAGCTCGCTGGCCGGTCGCGAACACGTAGTCGGTCTTGGCCGCCAAGTGGCCTCGCGCCAGGTACACCCGGTTGACGCTGATGTACTTCTCGGCCAGTTCTTGGCCGACCAGGTTAGCGATTGTGACTATCTGCTGCGCTTGCGTGTAGTGGAAGTCGATGCCGCCGGCTACTCCAGGGTACATTCCACCAACTGCGAATGGACGACTTTGGATAAACGTTTTTGAATTGCTTAATCGATAGATACTATACGTAAGTGCCAAGTATTTACTCGATGAGCTTGCATTGGTCACTATACTTACTATACCGTTCGCCAGTAGAAAACCAGAAAAATCTAAACAAATATATGGCTGACTTTCCATAGCATTGGACGTACAGAAAAGGTATTATTTTTACTTGAGTTTGGGAACGCTCTGGTAGTAGTTCCTTCAGGCACGTGGCCCATGTAAAACAGATATTTTTGTTAAGTATTGTCTGGTTTAATAATCACCTAGCCAGCCAGGTCGCGTGACCCCCGTCTGATGGTGCCCGTTCTGTGGCTTCTGCTCGTACCACACATACAACACCTCCAGTCGGCTCTGGTCGAAGCAGGACCACAGTAATGGCCGCCAAACACCAGACACATCGAATCCTATCCTAAAAACATGAACTAAGAATTAAATAGTTTCATCTCAATTAGTGGTTAAATAGTTCTTCCATGAATAATTAGGTATTTATTTCAGCAACAAAGTTAAGAAACTGTGTGATTAAGGTCAGCAACTATGTAGACGAACTTAAATAAATTCATAAAAGTGGAACGCATTTTTTTTCACATTTTCTCTACTCGTATCGAGTATCGGTCAGTATAACTTCTTATAACTAGCGTAGGATAAGCTGGTTTCGTTTCAGAGTTATCAAATTAACTAGACTGTAAACTATAACCTGGTTCTTACAGTAGGAACCTACTGCTGATACAGATGTAGACATGTATTTGCTTCAGAATTCATAATACTGTCACAATGAGCTTCAGTATCCGTTGCACATTGAAACGTCCAAATCGCTTCCGGAATCGAAATCGAACGGAAAAAATTGTTGATGACGCGGGCCCCGTACTGCGAGTTGGAGGAGTAAGACCAGACTGATGAACTCACTGTTGCCACCCCGGTCTGGTACATTAGGAACTTACTCAACAACCAGGTTGTTGCCGTAGCATCGCTGGTCGGTGGCGCGGGCCTCGTACTGCGAGTTGGACGAGCAGTCCAGACTGAGGAACTCACTGTTGCCACTCCGGTCTGGTACATTAGTAACTTACTCAACAACCAGGTTGTTGCCGTAGCACCGCTGGTCGGTGGCGCGGGCCTCGTACTGCGAGTTGGACGAGCAGATCAGACTGATGAACTCACTGTTGCCACCCCGGTCTGGTACATTAGGAACTTACTCAACAACCAGGTTGTTGCCGTAGCACCGCTGGTCGGTGGCGCGGGCCTCGTACTGCGAGTTGGACTAGCAGACCAGACTGATGAACTCACTGTTGCCACCCCGGTCTGGTACATTAGGAACTTACTCAACAACCAGGTTGTTGCCGTAGCACAGCTGGTCGGTGGCGCGGGCCTCGTACTGCGAGTTGGACGAGCAGACTAGACTGATGAACTCACTGTTGCCACCCCGGTCTGGTACATTGGTAACTTACTCAACAACCAGGTTGTTGCCGTAGCACCGCTGGTCGGTGGCGCGGGCCTCGTACTGCGAGTTGAACGAGTAGACCAGACTGATGAACTCACTGTTGCCACCCCGGTCTGGTACATTAGGAACTTACTCAACAACCAGGTTGTTGCCGTAGCACCGCTGGTCTGTGGCGCGGGCCTCGTACTGAGAGTTGGACGAGCAGACTAGACTGATGAACTCACTGTTGCCACCCCGGTCTGGTACATTAGGAACTTACTCTACAACCAGGTTGTTGCCGTAGCACCGCTGGTCGGTGGCGCGGGCCTCGTACTGCGAGTTGTACGAGCAGACCAGACTGATGAACTCACTGTTGCCACCCCGGTCTGGTACATTAGGAACTTACTCAACAACCAGGTTGTTGCCGTAGCATCGCTGGTCGGTGGCGCGGGCCTCGTACTGCGAGTTGGACGAGCAGACTAGACTGATGAACTCACTGTTGCCACCCCGGTCTGGTACATTAGGAACTTACTCAACAACCAGGTTGTTGCCGTAGCACCGCTGGTCGGTGGCGCGGGCCTCGTACTGCGAGTTGGACGAGCAGACTAGACTGATGAACTCACTGTTGCCACCCCGGTCTGGTACATTAGTAACTTACTCTACAACCAAGTTGTTGCCGTAGCACCGCTGGTCGGTGGCGCGGGCCTCGTACTGCGAGTTGAACGAGCAGACCAGACTGATGAACTCACTGTTGCCACCCCGGTCTGGTACATTAGGAACTTACTCAACAACCAGGTTGTTGCCGTAGCACCGCTGGTCGGTGGCGCGGGCCTCGTACTGCGAGTTGGACGAGCAGACAAGACTGATGAACTCACTGTTGCCGGCCAGCCAGCCTGGACCCGATACTAAGTTGTCTCGGACACAAGCCACGCGCTGTCAGAACAAAAATACTCTTTTCAGTACAGATGTGTAAATTTTTTGTCAGGTCGAAATTTCAGAGGGCCACCTATACCTACTTAAAAACGTCAAAAAGAAAAAAAATCGCAACAATCGTAACTCGTGTCGATTCAAGACACTGTTTTCGGTCGTGTGTAACTTAAATAAATAAATAATAAATCAATATCTTGGGACATCTTACACAAATCGACTTAGTCCCACGGTAAGCTCAATTAAGGCTTGTGATGTGGGTACTAAGCGACGATATGTACAATAGATGGATACATAATAGATACTTAAATATATCATAGAAAGCTACGACCAACGAACAAATATTTGTGATAAATAAATATACAAATACTGCCCTCGCTGGGATTTGAACCCGGAATCTCCAGCTTCGTAGATTTCAATTTCCTTTAGGTTTTATTTTTTATTATTTATTTATTTATTAAGAGTACTACATAGTTATAAAATTAACAAAAGTCCTGTAAAACTGTTGAGACAGTTTGTCTACAGGAAGACTTAAGATATACATGGACAATCTTACACTAATATACAACATGACATTATATATTTCTATTCTTAAGCAAATGACAAGTTATTAACCTTGGTTCTAACAATAATAATTTTAAGGTAATGTATCTAATAAATATTTTTTAAGCTTTCTTTTAAATGCGCGTACATTATGTTCAGTTCGGATCTCTTCAGGTATACTATTTAGAATATAAGGTAAGCGTTTTTTTAAAGTCCTATCTCCATAGTAATTATTGACTCTAGGTACATTAAATTTACCCAAGGATACAGATCTTGTACCATGCTCATGAGTAGGTCCACATAGGCTATGCTCGTGATTGCCGTGGTTGTTAATTGCCAAAATATATTTATGCTTTAAAGTAACTGGGAGAATTTTACAGATTTTAAAAAGTTTTCTATAGTCGTTTTTACAATTATTTTTAATTTTATTGGGTACTAGTAGTTTTAAAAATCTTAGTTGTAGAGATTCTAATTTATCAATGTAAGTTTTAAATGTGAGGCCGTAACAATCAAGAGCATACCCCAGTATGGAATCTACCAATGAGAAGTATAGGCATTTTAGAGTACCTTTAGGAACTCTGTAACTGAGATGATACAATTTTGCCAGTAGTATTTTCAATTTATCACAGATATAGTCTATGTGCTGAGACCTAAAAAACTATTATCTATTTTAACTCCTAAATATCATGTTACACAGTTTACTTTTTCTATAATACTACATTGACAATTGACTAGGTTATTATGTAAGCACTGATAAATTCCTAATAACTGATAATTCCATAATAAACTGATTCCACTGATAATTTTATTCCTAAGAAATTCCGTTTATTGCCGTCAATGTTGGGCGAGTCCCAAATTATGCCGATTACGACGCAACGTTGCTGGCATATTATTAATCAATGCTCTTTGTTACTAAACTGACGTGGGTAAGGGACCTAAGAACAAACTTCAACTTATTATTTATGCTTTCGGGCCTTGTCCCAATGTAAACGTATAGGATGAAAGCGTAATTTTATTTATCTCTTGATATGCATACTTGATCAGTTTATTCTTTTGACCTCCATCAACCTCGTATAAAAACGTCACCCACATCACATGCCAAATGGAGCTCGGGAGACAGAACTCGATGGTAGGTAGGGCATGTATTTTACGGGTCCATATTGGCACTTATACAATTTTTTCTTCGAATATTTTTACTAATACCGTTTTTTACTCATAATCATCATTACTCCGAAAAATTTATCCCATACTTTTTTTCTTACTAAAAATTATACTTCTACTTACAATGTTCATAACGATTTTTATTTCGAAATTTTATCCTCCTAAAGTCGTCAAGTAGATTAATCTATACTCATAAAGTTATTTGAAATAAATTGTTTATAAACATTTTCCCATTAGGTTCACTCTGTTGTGGTATAATTCTTTTATGAATAACATAAACTATGTAGTCATAATGGGCTTTGTGCAGAAACTGTTGTGGCATACTCAACTTTAGCATATTTCTTTGTGGCAGATTTCGAGTTGTTCGAATATTATTCGAGCATCATTTCGATGCTCCTATTTATGATGAGGCATAATCTGGATGTGCATGAAAAGTATCGGCATAGTTTGTTTTAGCATAACAGAGAAGGAATAATTACAACCTCTCAATATAATCGAGGTAGTAGTAATATTCTGTACGTTACTTACTGTGTTACTGAGCTGAGTACTTTCTAGGTTGCTAAAAAAAAAATAACCTCGAAGACTAAGGCGGGAGCAAAGCTCCCGCCTTAGTCTTCTAACCTAACCTATCCGAGTTGGATCTGCCTCGGAAGGTTTTGTTCGCTCGCTTCGCTCGCTCACTGCAGAAATTTTCACCCTCACAGCAAATTCTGCCTGACGAAAAAGGCAAGTTTCGAACATGTGGCTACATGCCCAAAAAAAAATGCAAATCTAATTTCTGTCTTATAACACTCGGCGTAAATAATGATATGCCAAGATAGTTTCGGACAAAATAATATTCGAAATATTGTTATTTAAGCCAAGTGATGTTTCTGTCTCATTAAGTTGATGCCAAAATACTCGTAGATTATACCAAGTCTGTTATGTCCGAAGCGTTTCGGACGAAAAAAGTTTAGAGGGAACCCGTTTAGTACAGTACCTACTCTGCCACAACCTGATTTGTGCAGGTAGCTAGTTTACAGTAATAGTACGATTTATATTTAATTAAACAAAAATAATTCATACATAAAACCAGTACAGATAAAAATAAATACCTATAACATTAACATTAGAATATATAGCATAAAATAAGTATAGTGAAAAATTATATAAACATAAAAGTTAGTTCTAAAAATATGTATGAAAAACAATATTATGAACATAAATAATTCTATGTGATGATAATTATGAACAAAGATTATTCTAAATACCGATCATTATGAAGTTAAATTGTATAAGAAAAATTTTCGGAGTTCCAATAATCTAAGTTGCAATTTTATAAATACTTTGGCGCACCCGTATTTTACTTAACATTATATTGGCGTTCAACGATGTAAATGAATTCAGGGTAGGACCTGACGTCTAATATGCACTGTAAGGAAAATGTTACAGGTAGCTATATAAGTACGTTAGCCTAATAAGTTGACACCTGTATTCAACTTTAAACCTTCTTTCTCTAGTAATAAGACTAATAAGTTCCTCTGTGTATGTGCGCATATTTATAATAGACATGAGTACACATGTAGAGTTTTGTACTCCGTTACCAAGTCAAGAATCACAATATGATAGGCATCTCAATGCCTAGCGACTCTCATATTCATCGTCCTGACAAACCTCTAAATTGTACGATAAATCAATTTCTCTGTACTACAGAGGCGATTTAAGGATGGTCAGCACCAAAAAATCTCGAGTATAAATTCATGAGATAGGTACTTAATTTTTTTACAGGAAATCTTGACACGACGGCGGAAACATGAACCCGCAACAGATTAGACCAGCCTCGGTATGGTCTGGTGTGAGACCTAAAATATGTCAAGGAAGAACAGAGTATGTACTTAGGTACATAACTAGCTAAGTTGCCAATCGCTAACGGTCAGTTTCTATCGTAGTTTTCTCTCTCAGTCACTCTTTCTTATCAGTGGAACAAAGATAATTCGGTTGGTTCACGAATGAGCGTTAGTGATTGGCATCTTAGCTATTACATTTATACAGAAACTTACTAATGGATTTCTGGCTACCAGCGAACAGGTTTGGGTGGGGGGGAGTTCTTCGCCGGCGGAATAGTGAAGAAGCGTCGATATGCCCATCGTCTCCGAGTACCGGTCGCTGAGCAAACACACGGACTGCTGATGTTCTCGAAGCTTAATGATATATTCCTATCGAATGTTTGTCCCTAGCTCGATTTGAGGACAGATCGATTGTTTAGTTTATCCCTAGATAAAGATCGTCTTATGTATCTTGCCATAGTGAGAATAATATAAGCTGCCTATTAGCGGCTTTTATATTGATACTTATTGCAAGAAGATTCCGAAAGGTAGGGCAAACCTTGGCTGTTGGGCGATACGAGTATATTCTTATTCGATAATAGTCAGTCATCTTGTTTAGCTAAGTGCTTGAATGAAATCATTTTGGTTACACCACAATTTTCTAAACATTGTTCCAAGCTAATTCGCGAAATTATCCAACGTATCAGCGAATAACCAAGGTTTGCCTTATATCGATTAATGTCCTTCTTTGTATTATGTAATGGCGATTTAAATAAGACTCACTGTAGAATGGCCTGGGTCCGGGACGGCGTCTGATAATACGTTTTTCATACAAAGTACATTTAGGTGGCACAGCGGAACTAAGAAACCGCAGCGAAGCGGACCTATCAGCCAACTCGGACTCATCCCCTTCTAGAAAGAGCTATTGCAAACAAGTACTAACAGCTTCCTGGCTGACAGCGAACAGGTTGGGGTGGGAAAGCGTCCTGCCGGAGCCCGTACAGGCGACCAGCAGCTCCTCACCCGGCGCCAGGTGCACCTGCCCCGTGGTCCCGGTCGCCTCCACGTACTTGTCGCCGCGCAAGTACACCGGCTGCGGTTGGCCAAGATCCCCGTTTACTCTTAGAGCGCAACCTGAACAACAATTGGATATAAGTTCAACCCGAATATGAGCCAGTATGCTTAGCACATGATTGGCATATCAGTATGTCGCCGCGAGATAGATTTTCCATCTTTCCAACTATATGAATAAAAGAGGGATGGATAGTCTATCTCGCGGCGACATATTGTCGCACTGATCCTGTGCTAAGCCTACAGGTGGCTTATGATGGTCCCGTTTTATCCAATTATCGTGCTACGCGTCACTATCCAAACTGTATCGCACTTGGATACTTAATAGAACGGGACGGTAGCGCCGACAAACGATTAGACGCGGTTCCATCATAAGCAAAGCATCCCGGTAAGTGGATAGCATAGTGTACGAAGAGTACAGAGTATCCCCATAATACATTCCTTTTTAGGGTTCGTTCCGTACCTCAAATGTGAGGGCTACTTTTGGGGGAATAAATTAGAAATTAAGAAAAAAGTTTATACTGTGTCATGTTATGTCAAACCCAAGGGCTTAGTGTGAGCTGTGTCTGTTTAAGGATTACAAATCTTTTTTTAAAGCTTTATTAAGCTTAGTAGTTTCGGAAAACAGGGAGTGTTAACTTTTCGTATTTTTTATTTTTATTTTGTTAGGACCTGTACCTACCTACCAATTCTAAAAATATTTTAACGTCCTTGCGACATAATTTTTCATTACCTAAATATAGATAAATTAGTCGATAACACATGCATTAATCATACAAAGTTCAATGATAAATAATAATTCTGATAGTAATAACACTTACCTGTATGTAGGTACTACATAGGTTTTTGCGTAATAACTGTAATGCTCTTTTAATTAAGTATTTATTGGAAATATCTGTTGTATTTATGAGAACTGGGAGCTATTTTAATTAAAGCATAATTTTGGTTTAGATTTTCATTAACCAGCGAAGAGAGAATGGGATAATGATGGCAATTCGATATTGCAGCGAATCAGTTTTATTTTACATGTACATCGTATAAAGCCACAGAAATGTTAAATTGAACTAATTACATACTTGTGCGTAATAGAGGAACTCTACTTTAAGGCGATGGTCACAGCGGTTATTCTTTTATCTACTTAAATATATACATATTAACGAGTCATTAAAATAATAATAAGAAGAGATTATTCAGTATACCTAAGCTACGTAATATACGCAACAAAGCAACATAAGTATTTAATAAGTATTTGTTTGATTTCTGGAATTTTCTAACAACCCACAACAACAAATTCAACAAAAAATTAAAAATTAACTTTCATGTTCCCTGGAATATACCTATACAGTACAATAAAACTGTAACTTCGTTAATTTTCATAGAGAATAAAAAAATGTCTCGAACTCAATTACTCATAAAAACATTAAGTTCTTTACGTACATTTTTAATTTTCCCTGATAGCTGACTCATTTTCTACTAATCAACAAAAAAAAATGACGAATGTGGAATTGCCACTATTTGAAACTACCATACTTATCATTTTTTTAAGTTGATATCGGTAGCTTATGATGGTTCCGTTTTGACCGTTTATCGTGTTAATTTCGCATTTCTATACTTATCGAACATGACTGCAACGGTAAGGAGAACACAGTGATCCACGGGGCCATCATAAGCCTGGATTTTAAATCTAATTACCAGAGCTACGAGCGGAGGTAACGTTGGCGGTTCTTTTGCGATATTCATTGGCGAGCCAAGCATCTTGGTAGGCCTCCCAGTCGTCTTCGCTGAGCTCGTAGGCCAGCTCTCCGGGCTCCGGCATTTCGGGCAGCGCCGACGCCGCTGCCGCCGCCAGCCCTGCCAGTATCAACACCACACACCTCATTTCCTCACTAGATAATGTATCGTATAAAAGCGGAACCCTAAAGGCTTTCACCACTATTCCTAGCGCGACAACTTAGCTGTCACCTGTTCCAACATTAGCAAATGTTATGCCGAATTTATTCGAATCCACCATATCTTAATTAATTCCATAAAACCGGCACACATTTGATAAAGGTTCATCAATCAGATTTATTGTGAAATATCTCGTTGATTGATTTATTTGGCATTATACGTCGTCGGTGTGGCTGATAAGAATTCACGAAATATTAGGATTTTAGGCAATTATAGACAAATGTTGATAAAAGTTCGCCGCGTGATAGCGAGATGATGAGTGGGTGTGCCCTATGCTACGTGTGGGTGTGTTTTGCTACTCGCTGTATGTTAATATCATGTAGCTAAGGATAAGGACACGATCGGTATCTTTTAGAAAAAAAAAACAAATGCGCAATGTATAATAAATCACCTCAGGATCCGCATCTGTCATCTTACTGTCTAACTGGTCGAAACTAATTTATTAGTTGAAATAATGGAAAACCCCGGTGCCCCGTACAAAACACTGTTTTAAACATGTAGGTAGGTGTATATGTAGTATTCTATGACGTCGGCTCGTGACCTCGTTCCACGAATGCCTTTAAATTTACTTTTTAATACACGCTTGTTGCTCCGTAGGGAGCAGAGTTAAAGTTAAGTACCCGTGTAAGGCACGCCTGGCGTCGAGCGCTCTACACATGTGCCGACGTGAAATTTCCAGAACGGAAACTTCATTTTATCACTGTGAATGTTTCAGATGTTTCCGGGCCTGGAACTTTTACCACTTTTTGAAAAATGGAATACGCTCGTGTTGGTAGAATCACACACCTTACAAGAAAGTTGTTGTATTCTATATTATATATTATAGATCCGTCATCGGTGTACTAATTCCCAAACTTTCTCTTAATCCCGCGTAATAATTCAATGCTGGTGCCCCCATCTCCAACTTTTGATCTTGAGCTTATAGAATATTTACTTTAAAATAAAACTATTTCAAACGTAATCGGCCCAGCCGTTCTTGAACAGCTTCGGAACAGTGTACCTAGTTGAGCATGGCCCGACATGCTCTTGGCCAGTTTTTTTATCTATACAATAATTTCACTGGTATGATGACTACGGGCGGTTTTAATAAGGTTTCCGCGAGCGAGCAAACCAAAATATTTTAATCTCGCATTCGTGTCGTCAAGAAAGCAGAATCCTTGTAAGTTTATATGACCACCGTTTGGCAAATGTAAAATTTTGGATAAATTTCTCTCTAATTGATGCTATCGGGGAACCGAAGCAGCCCGATATAGCACTTTGAGGTGCCCGCTGTCGACCCTGCTCTAGCCTAGCTTCCAGCGGAAATGGGCCGGACACGAACCGGCAAATATACAATTAGCTTTAGCCGTGTACACCCGGCCATTATTGAGCAGTATGAACCGAGCCGTATTACATAATATTATTAACTTATATCCATGTGGGTAAGTTGTTTATGTTCATATTTCCACCCTGGAGCGTAATGTTCTCCTTTTACCGCGTTCATCGCTGGCGAAGTGTTAGTAGGTACTTATGCATGGGTATAGTATGGCTACCTTCAGTTACTCACTTTACTTAGCTTACACTTTTAATAACTTTCATGTACCTACTATTTTACTATTTTAGGCCCCTCACAAGGTGGACTGATGACCTGGTGAAGGTCGCAGGAGTCCGCTGGATGCAGGTGGCGCAGGACCGGTCATTGTGGCAATCTTTGGGGGAGGCCTATGTTCAGTAGTGGACGTCTTTCGGCTGATATGATGATGACGACCTACTATTTTAGGAGAGCAGGCAAATAATTCTGGTTTATGACTTTGACATCAGCTATCAATATGTCATAATATCATCATATGCTGTCCAGTAGGTTGAAGACTTATGTTCCTATCTACATAACTGAGAATAAAAAAAATGTTAATTTATAAATTAGGCAGCCTCAATACAAATTTATTTACCATTGGTTTATCTGTGACAGTGCTTCTGATGAGATAATGATACAGAGCTGGAATTGAAGCAGATTGGCTCTGACATACATCAAAATAATTAACAAAGCTCAGATTCAGCGAGCACTGTTCATTTATTATTTTGACAGGGCCCTAGGGCTCCAGTAAGTCGCGCTCAAGTTTCACAGTGCCTCGAGGCGTTTGCAAAATTAACAGGGAGATCATTCAAATTGTTAATGCATCATAACATGAGCCTCGTAACATAAAACAACTTATGGTGCGCTTCAAAACAAAACCGAATATTAGGTCGGGAAAAGTTAATTACATAAACTGAAATTGAGTCATGCGTATACCTATAAAGGAAAAATAATTATTATGTTCAACGGAGAGCAAAGCGAAAATTTGATTTTTTTCAGTGAAAATTTGAAATATTCTTAGGAAGAGCTACGCCGTAGATTTCAAATTCATCAAGCAAAGTATATAGTTCTTTATTTTAAAAACTATTTGTAAAATTTATATACCTACATATACGTACATAAATTAATTCTGACTAATCTAATTAACCTAACCTATACTTAATGTTGCCCTAGTGGCATTGTACCGTGGATGCTGGCGGCATTTCCTCGCTGTATCGCAATACTGATGCGTTGTGCGAGGAAGTTGCCAGCTCTTTGGTCTTTAGTTACGTCAACCAGACGTAAAAAATCAAATCAAGCAAAAAATAAAAACCATGCTTAATTCATAAACACTGCACAAATAGGTCTTTTTAACCGACTTCAAAAAATTAGGAGGTTCTCAATTCGACTGAATTTATTTATTTTATTTTTTTATGTTGTATGTATGTTACCCGATATCTCCGAGAATAGTGAACCGATTTTAAAATTTCTTTTTGTGATCGAACGTGTATTACCCCGAGATGGTCCCGTTGGCACCAAGTTGCGGTCTGATGATGGGATCTTGGAGAAATCGAGGGATCTCTTTAATTGTTATAGGTACATGTATGGCGCTTTTGGTAATTTTCATTCATTTACAAGAATTTTCATTCAGAAAGTAGGATTTGAGGAAACCAATGATGGAAACAAATCGGGAATCTTGGAGAAACCGATTGAAGTCGGTTTTTTAAATTTTTAATTTGGTAATTATTCAAAAATAGGTATTGTACGGAGATAAGGACCTAATGAAAACAAATACGAGGGGTGATTGAAAAATTCGCGGCCTAAGTATGAAATCAAATCCAAAGATTTTAGTTAATATTTTTATTTTTCTACTACAGTAGTCCCCGCCGAGGTCTTGATCGTTTCCATTGTGTTACGTGAGTTATTCGTACAAACTCTATGGCTAACTTCGTAACCATGAATGTAGGATTAATATGGATTTGACAACGTTATAATAATAGCAAGAACGAAAGGGATGGTCTTATGAAACTTTTTACTAGTGGAAGTGAAAAGGAACGATAATCGTCCGTCCTTATCACTGTGCCACTATTTTTTGTGTGTGTGTGCATTAGATGCTAAATGTAAGTGCCAGACAAATGCATTGAATACGTCACTAAGTGCCTGTGTGGCACTTTCTTCTTAGTAGTAAGTGACTATGTCTATCCCTCTTAGTGGCACACTATGTGCGGCCCCTCGTTCGTAACACACAAATACGACGTTAAGTTTTATTTTCATATTAAAGCTCTGTAACTAATCAATATATTTATGCCTATTTTTTTTGCAATTTGGGTTTATTGCAAGAAAAATAGGCACATATAATAAAATTTATAAATTATTTTCATAGTTATATTCGGAATTTTCCTTTTATGTAACAAACTATAAACATAACGGTTATCTTATGCTTAGTGTTAATATAAATTAAAACAAATACAAAAAACATAATCAAAATGTCACAGTAAAATGAATGTCAAGAATTGTATAACACTACACTAAGGATATTTTAAAAATAATATAATTATTATATTGATATACCTGTACCGTGCGCCAGCAGAATTCGAAAAAAAAAATGTGCAACAAAAAAGATGGGGAGTTTATTTTATATTCAACTTTTATAGTACATTTCGATACAAGTGCAAAATATTTTGTTAAAAGAAGTTTTTACACGTGTATCGAACGACTTTTTTCATAACAAGTGCCTTAAAAAGATAAATTTACGCACGCGAGGCGTGCCCAAAGTTTACTTTTCCGCACTAGTTAGGAAATAGTACATTACGACACAAGTGCGAAAAACTCGAGTCGATTTAAAACACTCCCTATCGGTCGTGTTTTAAAACATAGCCACTCGTTTCGAATTTCGTTTTTGCACGTGTCTCGTACGACGTTTTTTAATACAGATGGCTCTCCGAAGTTTTGGACCTGACGTAAAATGACCCACTTCTCGCACTAGAGCCTAAAAAGTACACCATCTGTACTAAAAAAATGTTTCCTTGATATTACTATTCTGCCTCACATAGCACATAATATGAGCTTAATATTATGTGCTATGTGCGTATTACACCATTCTGCCTTAATTTATTTTGAGGAAACAATTTACTTTTGGAAATGTTATGTAATATTTCTTAGAATCGGATAAATCGTCTGTTTATCGCCGTTGTTCTTTTATGTTATGAACGATGATACGAATCATGTACGAATGAACTTTATTAAACTCATAAAATACAATAATGGCACACACCTACGCGTATTCTAGCAGTAACGGTTTATGCCTGTCAGATGTTAATGCCTACCGTGATGTAGCACCTATGGCTTAATATTATTATTATTAGATACCTTTTGAGAAATGTCCTTAATATATATCCTTCCTGTTCCATAAAATTAAGTAATAATATTTTATAGACACTTACCCGTGTTGGCCGTGTGGTGACGGCAGTAAGAATACCTACATTTATCACGACCCTAACTCCTCCTGCGGGTGTTGTAAGAATCGACTAAAGGATTGAAGTGTCACTTCACTGACACATAAAAATGATAAAAGATTGATGATGGGCAGCAGCGTCATCATAGTGGACACATTACTGCGATCGTCAATCCGCTTGCCCAGCGTGGTGATTATGGGCATTTTACCTCCACCTCCACCTGCACCTCCTAATGCGTCTATGCGCATAGTTAATAGGAGAGGCCTACGTCCAGCAGTGGACTATCATAGGCTGATAATGTGATATGTGAATGTGAGACACTTACCCAGGTTTCCGAACCAAGAAAATATCACCAATTATGACCATAGTTTCATCCGAAAAATCAAGTGTAATTTTTTGTTACTCTCTGCTGAATAGCATTATAGCTAGTAAAAAACCTCGTAGTTGGCAAAAAAGTTTTTTCCCATCATGTGTGCTTAATAAAAAACGTAAATTGGAGTGTTATTAAAAGGACTACTTAAGTTGACAATAAATTACACGTCATATTGGCTAGGGCCCCCCCCTCCTGAAAATATCACCAAGTATCAGCATTGGGGGGGTCTAAAATAGGCCAAAATCGTACGACGTGATTAATGGACAAGCCTTTTACTAGTTTTGGAGTGTCAATCAATTGTTTACTTTATTTAACTGCAAATTATGTTCTGGTATTAATTAACATTTTAAAACTAGTTACTGCGTTTATACTTACGGGGGCAGCATAAGTGATGATATGTACATAGGTACTTGCTAAGACAACTTTTGTAGGAAAATTTCCAGGAGAAGCCGAAAGCCGAAACTCTGAATGCCTTTTGAAATTATTCTTGGAGCTATTATATTTAGGCACTCTTAGGTACATTACAAGTAGGTACCTACTCTTTATTGCACATTTTACCGACATATTTCAACAATAGAAGCAGATAAAACAATAGGAGTTTTGAATATCAACTTCAGTTGGATATTCTGAAAAGAAACATCAATAAATTACTTTTCAATAATTAGCTCTTGATGATTCGAGCGTGCTTGTTGCTGGGCCTATTTGAATAAAGAATATTTTCAAGTTTGAACAGATCCCAAACACAAAGCAACGAATTGTTTTCCGGACTTGTTTTCCCCGGGATATTCGCAAGAATCAAATAAAGGTCTTATGAAAAGCAGCAATCGTCTGTCCCCGACAGTTTATAAATTGTGAGCGAAATTTAGAGTTTTTCGAGTCTAAGTATATTATTTACTTCAATGAATCAGCGTCAAAAATAGATCACTTGCCTACATATCTTCTATAGTATTTAATACAATTGTGTCAATTGTGTTTTCAGTCAAATACCATAGCCCACGGCTTGCTGGGTAAATATAGAAATATATATAAAATAATAAAAAATCATAGCACAATCTTACACAAACTGACCTGGTTTCACGCGGCATGCTTTTAGCTTGTGTAGTGCGTGAATTTACGATATATAAGTATAATAGATAGAAACAATATAGATATATACCTACGTAGAAAACAACCATAAACAAATATTTGTGATAAACCCATAAATAAATGTCCTCACCGGGATTCGTACCGGGAACTACCAGCTACGTAAGCAGGGTTACGACCAACTAGGCTACGGAGGATGGTAAAAAAATTATGAGTTTAGTCAGGAATAGTGACAGCTTCAATCTTTCCGAGATTTTCAATAAATGTGGAAAAAATAAAGTTTTATGAAATCATTAAGTATCAGATTAGATTGAAGACTACTAGCTACTAAGTAATGACAAAACTTGACGTTTTTATACTAATTTATACGCAACGGCAACAAAATGAAGCGTCGCCCTAGGTAAGAGAAAAGTACTCGTAAGCTCCAGTTAATGTCGTAAAATGCACTGTCATTGTTTCCCTGAATTTCAGTTATTTCGTAAATAGATAGGCAAAAGGTAGCGAACGTGCCAACACGGGCACCGGGTAAAGCCCTCGGCTTAGCTTGTCTCGCAACACACCACAAACAACGGTAACTTGCCCAACTTTGTAACTTGTGGTAGAAGAATTTCACGTCGTCTAATTTCGTCAAGTCAAAGTTGAACTTAAGTCCTGTATGATTTCTGTGTGTGAAACTTTCGTAATACGATTGTCGGAAACGAGCGGAGTGCTTTTGAAAGTTGAAATCGTTGTTCAAATATGAAAGCAAAATTACTAGCTAAAATAAAGGAATAAGACATTTTACGAAACTTAGATCAACCTAATAATATAGCCTTAAGTAATTAATATATCTAACAAACAATTTCATCGCTTAAAATCGTCGGCTTTACAACATGTAGGCGCGTTGAGTTAACCGCCCACTTTAATTTTCGCATCTGTTTTTAGTGACGAAAACGAGGGGCCGCACATAGTGTGCCACTAAGAGGGATAGACATAGTCACTTACTACTAAGACGAAAGTGCCACACAGGCACTTAGTGACGTATTCAACCATTATTCAACGCATTTGTCTGGCACTTACATTTAGCATCTAATGCACACACACACAAAAAATAGTGGCACAGTGATAAGGACGGACGATTATCGTTCCTTTTCACTTCCACTAGTAAAAAGTTTCATAAGACCATCCCTTTCGTTCTTGCTATTATTATAACGTTGTCAAATCCATATTAATCCTACATTCATGGACGAAAATGATTTTCAATGTCATATTACGAAATTATTTTGGTAGATGTAGATATTGTAGAGTCACTAATTGAAACGTACGCCCTTCAGTTAGAAATTATATTTTATTCCGAATAAAATACAATGCCGTGCGGTGCCTTGTGGTGACAGCAGTAAGAATATATTTGTCACCACGTGGCGATTAGGGCCATGTACCTCCTAATACGTCTATACTGAGACTGATATAGGCTGATGATGTGAAACACACCGGTCAAAAGTTTATGTAGTTCAAACCGCGTTTTGAACAACCTAAGTATTATTATGTCTGAAATTAACTTTTTCGGGCAATATTTTTTCCATGTTTTAATTCGAAATTCGAAGTATAGGCAAATTAGAAGTCACTAATCTTAGAGCCTTTTATTTTTAATTAACCGACTTCAAAAAGGAGGAGGTTTACAATTCGTCGAAATCTTTTTTTTTTTTATGTATGTTCCCCGATTACTCGAAGACGCATAAACCGATTTGAAAAATTATTTTTTTGTTTGAAAGGGTATACCTTCTAGTTGGTCCCATTGTCACCGAATTCAGATCTGATGATGGGATCCTGGAGAAATCGAGGGAACTCTTCAAATGTTGTAGGCACATATGACATTTTTCATTTATTTTCGAAGACTAATCAAGTATTTGCGTCTAGTCATGAACGTTTTAAATTGGTGATCTGATGATGGAAGGTACAACTCCTTAGCAATTAGGAGCTGGGGGACAATTATTTAAATATAACATATTTCATGTATTTTGGAAGCTATTTGAGTATTTGCCTTTAGGTGGTCATAGTCTCATGTTGGTGAGCTGATGACGAAGGAGGTATAACTCCTTAATGATTAGGAGTTGGAGGATAATTCTTTGAATATAACAACTGTCATACATTTTCGAGATCTATTCAAATGTTTGCTTAGTAGTTATGACATGTTGGTTAGCGGTTAGTGATTCTTTAAATAATATAGGCATGCTAAGGCTGTTACCTATAATCCTTGAAATTATTCATACCTTCTGATGATACAATGTATATCTCCTTGATAATGGGATAATTCTTTGAATATTTAAGTTATCCAGTTCAGGTTTTCTGGCCTATGGCTTACAGGGTAGTACATTCTAATGATAAGTATTTAGAGCATACTAAATAACGATTTTACACTACTAAAAAGCAAAAAATAAAATATTTTAAAATAAAAATAAGACCGCCTTCAAAAATTCGCCCGTACTAAAAAGTAATACCAAAAAGTAAAAAATAATTTTAGTTCCTACTTCTTAGGATTTCCTACCCAAACCTTTAAACCTTTTACCCTATTCATTGAAATGAAATATTATGGCTAGGTATCCTACAGATTTCTTAGAAGTCGGTCCCAAGCCTGTATTTGATAGAGTATATGACTGTATTTGATAGAGCTTTGTAACTTACTGTCACTCCGGTTATGTTGTCATCAAAATGACTGAGGTAGATCATTCTGTTGATAAAAACATAATCGGAGTTACAGTAAGTTACAAAGCTCTATCTTATATTATATACCTATGAACGTATTTGGCTTGGCACCGACTTCTAAGAAATCTGTAGGATAGCTAGCCATAATATTTCATTTCAATGAATAGGGTAAAAGGTTTAAAGGTTTGGGTAGGAAATCCTAAGAAGTAGGAACTAAAATTATTTTTTACTTTTTGGTATTACTTTTTAGTACGGGCGAATTTTTGAAGGCGGTTTTATTTTTATTTTAAAATATTTTATTGATTAGACGTTAAGTCACCTCAGACTCTAGCTGTGGCAGGTCGTATCCACGCGTTTTCATAGTAATGGAAAGATATTCATGCCAAAAAGTCAAAGTATAATTTTGAAAAAAATAAATCTATAAACTTTTATATATCTGATGATATTATATACTGACCGGTTTTATATATCTGATGGCAACTGTACTGTGGGTACTAGGTACATGACAACAACTGTGAAGGTGACAAGAACGCAGCGCGTCAATCGTGTTCCGTGGTTGGCTACCAACTTACCAAGCCTGCTACCGCGAAACCGAAGTTCGTAAATTTGTCCGTGGCAGGCTACTGGGCCTGCTACCGCGAAAACGAAGTTCGTAAATTTGTCCGTGGCAGGCTACTAGGCCTGCTACCGCGAAAACGAAGTTCGTAAATTTGTCCGTGGCAGGTTACTAGGCCTGCTACCGCGAAACCGAAGTTCGTAAATTTGTCCGTGGCAGGCTGGTAGGCCTGCTACCGCGAAACCGAAGTTCGTAAATTTGTCCGTGGCAGGCTGGCAGGCTACTAGGCCTGCTACCGCGAAACCGAAGTTCGTAAATTTGTCCGTGGCAGGCTACTAGGCCTGCTACCGCGAAAACCGAAGTTCGTAAATTTCGGGGATTTGTATCTGTCACTCCAAGGAAGGCGTCATTAGAGAAGATTTGCGAACTTCGGCAGTCGCGGTAGCAGTCCAGCTCGGATATGCGAGCAGCTTACAAAGCACGGCGCGGCGTAGTTATGTTAATAATTTAGCCAAAGAGGTCGAGTTTCCTCAAGTTTCGTAAAGCAAACAAATGTAAGCCTGATAAAGCGGAAACTACCAGAGAATAGTACTTACCATAAAATTACAAATTGAAGCTCTGCTGTAGTTCGTTGATGTATCTTCGCCTTTAAAACTAAACTCATCGGGACGGGTAAGGGCATGAATATAAACTCGTCAGGTCGTTGTTGTTTAAGTATCATGCAAACTTAAATATTTGACTACTAAATACCTACAGTTAAAATCTGATTTAAAGCCATAGGGCAATACCAGGATACCTTGGCCGTGTGGTGACGGCAGTAAGAATACATTTGTCACCACCCCAACTCCTCCTGCGGGTGTCGTAAGAGTCGACTAAGGGATTGAAGTGTCACTGACCATTATTTGATAAAAGATTGATGATGGGCTGCTGCCACCATAGTGGACACATTACTGCGATCTCCAATCCGCTTGCCCAGCGTGGCGATTATGGGCATTTACCTCCTAATGCGTCTATACGCATAGTTAATAGGAGAGGTCTACGACCAGCAGTGGACTATCGTAAGCTGATGGTGGATGTGACAATTTATTGTACCTTCATTAAATTTTCTTTACCGTACTGTCAATAAAATATGTGGTCGATCACTTCTTTATTACCATCGAATAGAGTCGAAAGACGTGATAGACCACATTTATTGTTGACTACTGTAAATACCTAGCCTAGTTATTTCATTATTTATAACATAACTGTTGCCTAGGGTTGCCAACTTTTTTCAAAGGAAATACAGTATTTTTCAAATTTTCGTCTAAAAAGATATAGTACACCCAAAAAAAAAATAGTACACTAGAGAAAAAGGTTAAAACTCATGCAAAGTTTGATTAACTGCACTTACCATAGTTTTAAAGAAGTGTCTAGTTGGTTATCGGTTATTAGAGTTTCATACTTTTAACTTATGCTTCACTTATTCTTCAGAGCAACTAACTCCAACACATGCATAATAAGTTTGGAGATAAAGAAAATGTATGAAATATACTATGGGAAAGGCAGTAATGAATAAAACCTCATTTTAAACTATCTTACATATACACCATTTATTTCTATTTGTCCTTAGTCCTTATCCTTATGATCCTTATCTTTACTGAGCTTTAAAGTTATACTTCTTTGTACCTTGTGCCAATTTAATCAATTTTTGGTTTTGAATAAAGGTGTTATATGAATCCTCACAATTAAATGATAAATTAATATAAATCAACGACTCATTTTTGATTAGTTTGCTCTGTTCCTCTCTTCACGCTACTTCAATTTCATTACAGAAAAGATTATGTATACGTATAATGTATTCGAGTGCAAATTGTATTGCAAAATTTGTGACGCACAGACACGAGAAGCATATTATTTTTTTAACAGTACAAAGCATAAGGACCTCTCAAAATATAGTATTTTTGCGTACTATATATTTTTCCAACAGTATATAGTACGGAGGGCTGAAATATAGTACAATACTATATTATATAGTACGGTTGGCAACCCTACTGTTGCCATTGCTATTTCATTTAACTAGGACATTTCACCAAGCGATTTTATAAATTATGCAATATTTTAATTTATTTCAATTGTGTAGGTACAGTGACGTAAAATATATTAGACGAATTAATGACTTTGATATCGTAAATACAAGCCATGGATGATGTTAATGTGTTTCTAAACTACATTCACGGAACTTAAATGAGATCATTCGAGTTGTCGTTACCTGATTATTCGCGCAAAGTAATTTCTCAGGAGCGCCTAACAGAATTACACCTAATTTGTTGCAAAATCCGGGACGGGATACCTACTCGAACGTTACAGAATCGGCTTTATGTGGCTTTTGATATGTTAAGGGTCGATTGCAAAAAAATGTACATAGTTAAGGCCTTAAGGGCTTGTCCATTAATCACGTCATACGATTCTGGCCTCTTTTTAGACTCCCCCATCCCCCATGGTGATATTTGGTGATATTTTGACCCCCCCCCCCTAGCCAATATCACGTTTAATTTTTTGCCAACTTAAGTAGTCCTTTTAATAATACTTTCAATTTACTTACTTTTTTGCCAACTACGAGGTAAATTCGCGAAGTTTTAAAACTTAGTATTTTTATAAAAAAGTAAAGATTTTTTTACTGGCTATAAAGCTGTTCAGCAGATTCGAGAAAAAATTACACGTGATTTGTCCGATGACCTCAGAACTGGTGATTTTTTTGAGCTCAGAACTCTTACTGAGATCAAGTGCAGTTTACTATACAAGCGTGTCTCCCTACTTTAGGCGTCCAATCCGACCGTGCGAAAAATGCTCTTATATCAATGTAGTTGTAGTCGCGACAATACGGCCGATTTCCCGACTGAAAGACGTCAAGTCGCATTGTCAGAACAAGACGATTGACACACACTTAATTCCTATAAGCCGTCGACAGATGGCGTGATACCCTGTTGCATTCAAATAACAATTCGAGATCATATCAAATCAAATCGTCTATTTTTGAGGTCTGTATTGACTTTCAAAACGCGCGTACAACATGCATAGGGATGGCAATGTCGAAAAATTAACTAATTCACTTACCTAAATGTCTTTAGCATATGTGCGTGATCGTGTCTTGCTATGTGAATAGAATAAATAGGTACTAGGGTGCTTCTTATTTTTACAATTTTTGTAGGATGCTCGAACCATTAAAGGAGCTCTTTGCTCTCCCGATTACAATTTTCTATGGGGCACCCTCTCATTTTGTTGTTTGATAAGTAAAACCATTTTTGTTATTTTTTTTTCAATTATTATAAACAAAAAATTAGGGGTCGCTACCGAAGTACGAAGTTCAAGAAAGGTAAAATGATTAGTCGTTTTTTTAATTACTTCAAAAATAAAAAGCACCCTTATAGGTACGTTTATCACGTCCCCTTTATATTGCATTTATCCGGGTACAATTTTCTGTTAACCAGTTCACTAGGGTTATTTTTCATACCTGGGATAACTCGGGGCATTTATACGAAAGTGATGTAGCAAAATATTTTATCGACTAAAAAATATATCGATGTTATTGTAAATGACAACATCAAAATGTTATTCGGCATAAATAAATATTAGGTACTTACTCTTCAATTAAAATAAAAAAATAAGTTTAAAACAGGTAGTTACGCGTTTATTTTAAAATTAGTTTTTCAAAATATACAATTAATATTAAAATATCAATATTTAAATTGTCATTTTGATTAAAATGACATCTGCATACAAGAGGCCCGATATCAGATATGACATCGAACCTCTGTACTGTAATCGATAATGTTCAATAAGCACATATTTTATTATAATTATATCGACATCTTTTTAATCGATATCAAATCCCTATAACTTGCCTCCAGCTATCCCAGGTATGGTTATTTTGTACGTTCTTATAATAATTAAGTAGATTTAAGTATCCAATAAGGCTAGACCAGGAGGCTTAGCCAAGTTGCCCTCTCTGTTACTCTTTCTTATTAGTATGATAAAGATAGTTTATGCTGCCTTTCGTTTACGATTGACGATTAAGTGTGCAAGTGCCCCTATTGCTCCCCCCTGGATCCGCGCCTGGTTATTCCGGGTGTCGTACTTTGCCACTTAGATGTATGAACTTATTGGTAAGTTCACGCAGTGGCTGTACAGTCAAGGGCATTAATATATATACACTTCTCCATACTGATCCCTTACAAATGTGTCTATATGAAATATGAATTTCAACTACCTAAACCTATTCAAATTCATTATTGTAAGTGATTAAAACTACATAACTTTAGTAAAAGTCGGCATTGGGTTATTCGCGGATCGTCTAGAACGCAAAATGACTAGTTTATTGTTTTTACCTAAACTGCAGTTTACCCAACGTGCAATCGGTCTCAAATTGACTAAAAACGCACAATGCCTACTTCGTATACTGCCTTCATAACACTATGACTAAAACGCAAAATGTCTGAACAGTTGAGTGCAGAAGTTTAATGATACAGAATCAAAAGATGAACCAGATGGCGTGGGTCATTAGTTATTAATCACCAATATTGATGATTCCTTTTCAGATAATAAGTAGAAAATATATTTTTTTGCATACAAAGGGTTAGTAGCCACTGGTCTACAACGCAAAACGTCTACAGTATTTTTTTCCGTTTTATCATAACTTTAAAGCGATATCGACGGAACCCGGGCTTCTATTCTGTGCAGTTTGGCCTTCGGCCATTTGCAGATACCTAACGAACCTAACCTACCTAAACCTAGTGACTGTTTGTGACTGTACTCGCAAAAAACAAAAGACAAAAGTAGGCAAAAAAGCATTCTTGTCGTTCTACGTGTTGGGTAATTTTATTTTCAAGTCGATCTAAGGTTTTTGGCATAATGCTCGATGGTCAAACTGCAATGTAGGCAAAAACCAACACACTTGTGTTCAACGTTCTAGACGATCCGCGAATAACCGTAAAATAGCACTTTAACGACAAACAGTTACATAAAAAAATACTAATAAGAACAGGTTTCCTATTCCTATGTATACAATCAAATTGAACACTAATTTGTCAATAATATTCGTATTTTTATACTTATAAAAGTGTAAGTGATCTTTTACAAGTTTTTATTAAAGTTTTTACGCCCAGTTCCAATCACTAATTATTACGCAGGTACGTACCACAATCATATTCGACGGTGGAAAGAAGAAACCCTTTAAACGACATTTTGGTCAAAAATGAGTTTTATATATCGACGGAACCGGCTTTTTTTTCTGCGTCGTTTAAGCCAAGTAATAGTGAGATCTGACGACTTCAATGTTGCTTAAGGTATAATGAAATAATGGTCAAATTTAAAGACAGGGATGTTAAGCGACGCAATTATTAACTAAAATTTAGACAGTGTCACTTAAACATGCACATATTTATATACATAGTCGCTTAAGTTTTTTTTTTTCAAGTGCTACTGTTGTCGGTTAATTGCATGTCATACAAATTACCTTGCCCTGTAAGCGACACTTTTCTGACTAAAATAATTTTATTTATAAACCGTAGGGTCGCTTAAAGGCTCGTTTTCGGAAAAATTCTTAGGTCAATATCAATTAAGCGACATTTATTTCAGAAGGTTCCAAGTTTATTGATATAACGTTATTACTATTTCATAGATATGACAATTTGACAAAGTACGTTCAAAGAACACAAGTCTCTAAAGCGGCCACAGAAAGTGATACGATTTTTTTTTCCTAAAAATAAAAACTTTAATCGCTCTCCTGGACAATTACCAAAATGTCGCTTAACAGGTTTCTCCTTTCCACCGTCGATATAGTTTTTGGTTAGTTGCGAAGTTTTTAGGATAGCCGGCAGTAATCAGGGCCCTTTGTGGTCTGATGCGGGTAAGATGAATTATTATACTAGACACACGTCTGATGTAAATACATATCTATTGATATTTATATCAATAAGCGTAGAAGTAAGCGAAGTACAGCAGTCCTAGCCAAGATGCCATTTTGCAATCGTATACAATATGTCACGACTCACGTGACAATAATAATGTACGAAAATGGTCACGTGACTTTTCGTTGGAATCTGTCATTCTCATACATTTATTATTACTTATTGCTTGTCGTATACGATTGCAGAAAGGCCTCTTTACTAGGCTTGCTGATGTAGGGCAACGTCCGAAATTAATGTTTCGATATTAAATACATGAAATTTTTATACATATTTATTTTCAAAACTACAATTTATAGTACATATATTAAATCTAACTAATCTACTTAACCTAACCTATATCTAAGATTGACCCTTGTGGCATTGTACCGAGGATGCTGGCGGCATTTCCTCGCTGTATCGCAATACTGATGCGTTGTGCGAGGAAGTCGCCAGCTCTTGCTATATGCAAAACATAGTTCTGTGGAATTATATCGAGATTTAGTAGTTCTGTGGAACTATATCAAGAACATCAAGCAAGAAGTTCTGTGGAGATGGCATACTTATACATTCATGTACCAAATCCCTTTTCTACATACATGCTAATTATTACAAAAGCGGAAGGAATTATGTCTGTTTGTTATAGTTTTCACGCCAAGACTACTAAAAATC